>CP135571.1:6000142-6037851 GCA_032401905.1 Swietenia macrophylla
AGTGAAGAAATTTGATGATAAATTTCATAAATTTTATATTATATTTGAATTTTTAAATTTTTTATATTATATATAATAATATTTAAATACTTATGGTTGTAATAAAAACCTCCTTTAGTAACTAATTTTTATATTATATATATTATTAAAATTTATTATACTTCAAGAAATTAGATTATTATTATTTCTTTTTATGATTATAGAGAGGGATGAGAACAATTGAATTTATGGTGAATATCTGAAAATTTACATTCGTTAAAAAAATTTAATAACAAATTTGTATTAAACTCGTATGAATTTTATGTTTTAATATTAAACTCGTTTAAACAGATATTTAATATTTAACTATACTTTTACGTATATTCACTAATTTTTAATAAATTTTGATATTTTAACTATATTAGTACTGTTATAAAATATAAAATTTAAATAAATTATTTATCTAATTAAAATTATAAATTTTTAATATTAATTTAAAATAAAATATGCATTTAAAAAAACACCACTTTTAATTTTTTTTCAAAGGTTTCAAACATTAAAAAGTATTTTCTCACTAATTTTNTTATAAATTATCTAATTAAAATTATAAATTTTTAATATTAATTTAAAATAAAATATATTACTCACGTAAAAAATATCAATTACATTAATGTAAAATAAAACTTATCGCAACTATTTAAAAAAAATATATAATTATTTTATAAATTAATATATAAAATATCAAAATTTTAAAATAAAAATTTATAGACATATAAGTTGAAAAAAATAGTTACTAAATTCATATATTCATTTTACTTAATTATAAATAACACTCACTCAACATAATTTCTACAATAATAAATAATAATATATAAATTAATGAAGAACAAATCTTTATAGGTAATAAAAAATAATTAATTTACGTTATCGAAAATATTCTTATCATTTAAATACATATAATTTTTAACTTTTATTATAAAACTTAAAGCTAATCATTAAAAAATTTAATTAATTAAAATTAAAATTATTATAAATAAAAAATAAATATTCGTGAATGCTCATTAAAATATTTACAAATATTTATTTATATTTATATTTGTCTTAAACTTATTATAGGTTGTAATTTTTTTTAAATCCATCTCAAATCGATCAACGCTCTTACTAAATTGGTTCCATAAGAATCTGATATTAATGGATTTGTGGGTAAATTGCTACTTTTATGAAGTGGCTCCTCTTTCCTAATTGGTTATTGGCTATTGGCTGGCCATCCTAGTAAGCATTAGAATATATATATATATATATTATAAATTTATCTAATTTTTTATTTTTAAACATTCTTTTTGATATGTGCGTCTTAATTTAGTTTGAATTAAAAATTTCAAACAAAATTAGAGTTAGTGGCTTTGATTTGGCTCAAATAAAGGGATAATAGAAAAATAAATCGAATTAATTTAACAAATATTAATTTAGTTTGATTTGATTAGGTTTAAACTTAAATAAAAAATAAATTTATTAATCGAATTGATACGATTTAATTTAAACTAAATTTAAATTAAAATTCAAACTAATAGCTATAAGCTTGATTTTTTTTAAACTAAGATTGGATTAATATACTCTAAATCATTTTTAATCAAGCTAAATCATAGATTTTATACAATTTATTTTAATCATCACTATTTCTGCATATAATATATTAGCCTTCTTTAATCAATAAGATTTATTCATTTTGTACATTCTTATTCATTGATTGTTAATTATTAAATTATATTAATTAAATTAAAATTTTGGATTAAAAGGGAATCCATTATTATACCCTTTTTTTCATTACACTTCTTTAAATTTGTTAAATACATGAAACATTTCTGTTTTTTTGACAATAAGCTGACATGCATCCAATTCTATTTGCTGCAAATGTGGTCAACTTAAGAGAATATTTTAAATAAAATTATTTTATTACATTAGTATAGGTAATATAATATGACTATTTAATTAATAAAAGAATAGAAATTCATTAATTAGTAGTAAATAAAAAAATTAAAAATATATCTTATTTTTAATTAATGTAATAATAAAAATTTATAAAATTCACTTTTAACTTTTTTCTTCTATCATTAATAAATAAATATTTTTTTCATTGATTAGATGGTCCTATTATATTATATGTACTAATTTAATAAAATCGTTTCATTTAAAACTCACTCATCGGTTAAAATCATAACACTTAATGATAAATAAGCAAATTCAAGAGAAAGTTTTAATAGTCTCGTCGAGCAAGCATAACACTAATTAATAGTAGATAAAAATAATTAAGATGAATTTTACTTAAATCACATGAAAAAAATAATTAAATAATAACATTTATTTTAATTTTATTTATTTATTATAATTGTTAATTGTAATATGACTTGTTAAATTGACATAAACTTGATACGAATTTATAAGTTCGAATTAATATAAAATAATACTATTATTAAATAGATAAATATAAAACGGTACAATTATTAATCGTGTTAGGTTAAAATTTAAAATTTTTAATACATAAACTTGTTTATGATACTATTAATTATTTAAATAATTATAGTATTAATTTTTTTATAATTTAATAATTTTATTTTATATATTTTTAAATAATTTAATTATATTTATCATAAATATTATAAAAATATATTATAATATATAAAAATATATTAAATAAATAATACGATTATAATTTATTTAATTTTTTATTAATTATATTTAATTAAATTTTTTAATAAAATTATTAAATAAATTAAATTTAAATTTATTTCTAATTCACACAATAAAATTACAATTCAACACAAATGACATAAAAATTTGAATTACTATCCCTAATTTTATCACGTCATCGTAATTATTGTATGCGATTGATCAGCTGCTAAAACTTCCTCTAAAGTACAAGAGAGAGGCTGGATCAGTGGAGTTAAACTTGGACAGGGGTGAAATGTCATTTTACCTCAAAAGTAAGCCCACTTGTCATTACGACATGTCCCACGCCGCTCACGCTCACACTAAACGCAAAATCACTGTCAACTCTAGCTCCGGCCGAAGCTTCTGTTTCTCAGTCTGCTGGTCTGCCGTAATATCCCGGTCAACCTCCCCCACCTTTCTCTTCTGAACACGATCGGACCACTGTAAATCGGCATAAATTCGATCGAAACTATTAGCGCTTGATGATGTGAAGAAATCGCGCCGAAACGGGAGTAAAAAATGTCGCAGCAGAATATAAACAGCAGTAATTTGAGTAATTATAGCAGTAGTAATAGCAATATCCCGGTAAGTGAAGTGTATTGGTCTCTTGTGGAAAAAGCTGATAAGAAGTTTTCAAAGATCAGAGACTTGCCTTACTATGAACGCAACAGGTTCCTGTCTCTTGCTTTTGTCTAGTTTTAAGTTTTTTAATTTATTCTTTTTTCCCCCAAGATAATGAAGCTTTTTGAAAAATTTAGCTGTTTGGATGTTAGACTAGTCATGGCATATGATTTTCCCAAATTTTTACGATTTTCTTTTTGAATTGTCTAATTTTCTTATTGTTTCATAGGGATGAAAACGAACCAATTATGTATCAAGAAGTTCTAATATTATTATTATTTTTCTTTTTTTTTTTCGCTGAAATTTTATCAGTTACGAAAACCGTAGTTGCATAGTTACGGATAAGTGTATTATTAGCATCAATTAAAATCTATATTCGAAGAAACAAAATATCTTTGTCATATGATGCAATTCAAAATAATGTAATTTGTAAATGGTATTTCAATTCAACAAGGAAATTGAATGTTTTAATGAGAAGTGAAATAAGGAAAAAAATGCTACGGATGTTTGCATCTATACTAGGTAAATGTAACTGGGTAAGCAGTGTAATTGAGAAATGCTCATATATGGATTTTAATTGAAGAAGAAATTACCAAACAAATTAATAACTTTATAATTGCTCTAGACTAAATATTCTTGTCTCGTTAGTGATTTTTTGTGAGCAAAGTCCAGTCCAGAAGAAGAAGGAAAAATGTGTGAATGGTAAATAGTATATTTTGTTTTCTCTTTCAGTGTTGGCAGATGTTACTATTAAGCATTTGTGTTAATGTTTATTGATATTTACATAGCCGATATTTATTTGTCATAGTGGTTATTGTTATACAGGTATGATACATACTTTTACAAGGTATTCAAGGTGTACACACAGCTGTGGAAATTTCAACAGGAAAATCGGGAGAAACTGGTAGAAGCAGGGCTTAAGAGATGGGAGATTGGAGAGATTGCCTCTCGAATTGCTCAGCTATATTTTGGACAATATATGCGGACAAGTGAGATGAGTTATTTGTCCGAGTCGTATATCTTTTATGAAGCAATACTGACTCGGGAGTATTTTAGAGATGGATTGTATCAGAATCTCAATTTGGCAAACAAGCAATTGAGATTTCTTGCTAGGTTTTTGATGGTGTGTTTAGTTCTGAACCGACGTGAAATGGTGCATCAGTTGGTTAATCAGCTGAAAATGTTGCTTGATGAATGTAAGAGGACATTTCAGGTATTTTTTCTTGTCAAACTATCTTAACGTCTTTGTATTATTGGTTATGACTTTATTTGCTGCTTCTTCTTGTTTTAATGGTTTTTTGTATCATGTTTTGTTCGCATCTATTTGATTACAAGACTTGCAAAAGGTAAAAGTTACAAAGCACATTCACATATTATTGGTGTGAGGAAAAGAGAAACAATAGAAAGGACAGATGGAAATATTGGTGCACGGTAGCATGTTGTGGAAGGGTTGTTTGGATTTCCAACAAAACCCAAACGATTATTGTAAACTTCAGGAGCAATCATTCTTGTCCTTTCCTTTTGGATTAGCTATTATGGAATAGTTTTTGAAATTGGCTGTAACCATAACACTGTATCGTAACACAAACTAAAATGAATCTACAATGTGAGTTATTGTGATGCTTTCATCTTTTATAATAGTCGTATTTGGAATAACTGTTGGACTAGGCACATGGAAACTGTTTGATTTTATGTGACATTTCAATGTTTTTTTTTTGAATTTTATGAATGGAACAAGAAATATATTGCATTTGTTGGCTTATAGATAGATCACATAATGACCTTCAGTGTATCTTGTTTCCAGGAAACAGACTTTAAGGAATGGAAGCTGGTGGTTCAAGAAATAGTTAGATTTTTGAAAGCTGACACGGCTTTTATGAATATCAGGCCTCTAAGATACAGCCTTGTACTGGATCCCCGTGCAGATGATCTACCACATGTTTCTATGTGTATTACAAAGAGAAGTTTAAAATTGCGAGATGCAATACTCAGTAGCTATCATCATAATGAGGTTACATGTTAAAGTTTTTCTTTTTCTTCTTCTTGCCAATGATATGGAAATTGAAATGTCTGTGTAGTTTTTAATGTTCTGATAGCATATTTTCTTTTTTTGGTCAGGTCAAGTTTTCAGAGCTCACTCTTGACACTTTCAGGATGCTTCAGTGCCTGGAATGGGAACCCAGTGGTTCATTTTTCCAGTCAAGTAATATTAAAATTGGCCAGAATGGGGCCCCAGGGCCTAGTCGCATAAACTACTCTCAGGATATTGCTGATCCTTCTCTGCCACCTAACCCTCGGAAAGCCATCTTATATCGTCCATCTGTGACACATTTTATAGCAGTAAGTATGATGCAAGACATTAATCTTTTCAGCCTGTCGGCTGCTTCTCTATTATGACTTCAATATTGACTTGGTAGGTTGTTAAATATCCAAGTCATATTTGTAGTTGTTCTTTATAAATTTCAGGAATTTCCTTAGTTACATTAATTGTGGTCAGTTGAAAGACGTTAATACCATGAATTATTTATGGAATTCAAGGCCATTTTGCAGAAAGAGATGTGTTCTCTTCCTCATGGGTTTTGCCTTGTATGCCATTTAGTACCGCAAAGAGTTGTCACACTTGGGATCCCTGGACAACTTTCCTGTTAATGTCAACAAATGGATCTTGCCTTATCTATATGATTACTTTTATGAGAAAAAATGGAAGCCTATGTTAAATGTCCAATCAATATGATATAAATAGTCATGCCTTCTAATTATTATTTATTTTATTTTTTGGGTGAGGTGGTGTATAGCTGCAAGACTGCAATTACAGAAGGATGCTTGCTCAAAAACGTTATAATGTGCATGTTTTTCAAGTTTCGGTGCCATCTTTTGTTACAAGTTACCAATCATTGTACTTTCTCATCGCAGGTTCTGGCCACAATGTGTGAGGAGCTTCCTCATGACGGCATCCTCTTGATTTATTTATCTGCTTCAGGTTACTCGAGTTTTTATTAATGCCCAAGCTCACGATTGCCAAATTCTGTTTGTTATAGGAATGTGATGTTGTTATGCCTTTTATATCAATCAGATTACTTCAGAAAGAGTTGAAAACTCTATTTCATCTCCATCAGGTGCTGGAAGCTCGACAAACACTGCTGAGAACGTTAACAGGAACTTTCAGTCTTATAACCCCTCCTCAGATGCAACTTATTCTTCTCCGTTCAGCTCATCATGTAGCAGCCAGAACCCCACCTTGAGGCAAAATAAAGGAGACTGCATTGATTACATTGGTGGCTGCTTGCAGTTTGGCACTCGTGGAAATGGAGGTACACTATTCTGCCATCCAAGTGATAGTCTTGTCCACTTGTCTGAATTAGATTAAGGAGATTGCTTGCGTGGTGTTACTTTTAGATTGTTTTATATTATCTCTTCGTACTTTGCATGATACTTTTCTGTTATTATTTTAACTTCCTTCGTGCTGTTTGCACTAGGATTAAACTGCATTTATCCTTCTGATATAATTCCCTTCACAAGGAGACCACTTTTTATAGTCATTGACAGTGACAGCGGTGAAGCATTCAAGGCAAGCACATGAATTCTTACTCTCTGTTATTCCATTCATAGTTGATGTCTTCATTAGTTTACATAATAATTTAAATTGAGAATCTGTATTGAGGTTTTACATTTAGATGAGGATTTGGAAAAGGACATACACTGTAGATGTGTAGGCATAATTGAGAAAATATTTGAGTATTATGATGTCTTGTTTAAGGGCTTCCAGAAATGCAGCAATAGGTTTATACCGTCTAAAAACTGATGAGCAGGTAAAATAAAGCATCACAGCATTGTTACTCTTTAAGCAATAATTTGTTACCCAGAAAATCACTGTAATCTAGTGGGGTTCTGTTCCTTGGTTCTTTTTGTTCTATTTTATTCACAATCAATACCTCCCTAAAGGAATCTGATAAAGGCAGAATTCTTTGCATTGAGACAACGAGCTAAAGACTTCATCAAGAGACTAGCTGGCATCATCAAATTTGATGCAATCTAGAATATAATATCTTGATTTTCTGTGTAAATTATAAAAGCTTTTTAATAGGGGGAAAGAAGCCAGATTAGGTTACTAGGTTACTTGTGCATTTTCTATGCTTTTGCTCTGTAGTATAAACCAGTACAGAGGTGTTAAAGGGGCTGGGCCAGCCCCTTAACAGTAAAGACTGGCCCAGCCGGACCAGGCACGCTTGCCCGAGCCTAGGCCTGTGAGCTCCACATATAATTTAATTAAAAAATAATTTTTTTTTAAAAAAATTTCACAGGTGTACCGGGCACGGCCCATTATGGCCCAGGCCTATGTGCCGTGCCAGGCCTCTTTCTTTTTTTGTTGGGCCGGGCTGGCCCAGCCCATTAGCACTCATGGGCTCAATTTTCACGGGCTAGGCTGGCCCGGCCGTTTTGACACCCCTGCACCAGTAACATTCTTGGGGATATTATTGGGGACTTGTTATAGAGAAATTGTTATGTGAGTTAAGGAAATTGCGTAATCATTCATCTATGAAACTTCACATGCTTACTGATTTGTCAACATTCATGAGCTCTTTTCCTTTTTCTTTTTGCATGCTGTTTATGTTCTCTCTTCTATTGTTGTATTCCTTGAAGTGTCACTCTGCAGTTTTTGACAGTCCATGAGGAATGATAATTTGTTCTTCATTTGAAACTGTATGTACTGTTAATCGTCATCTTTAATGGTTTCTCTAGTGTCCCAGCCTGTTACCTGCATATTGCTTAACCTTTGTGTGAGGTCATCATGGCATTATAAATGTTTGCAGGCTATAAATGGAGCTGAGAAAGGGGAGCGAGCTGCAATGCTTCTTTCACCAAGCAGTTCAATTCCCTTTGTTGGTGCCGATTTCTCTCGTAACCCGAGTGGTAGTCCATTCACCATTTTTCTCGCGGTCCCATTGCAGGCCTTTTGTTTGTTACTTGGTATTTCGGGTTCAGAAATTGAGATGGTGTGTATGAATCAAGCATTCTGTATCTTCATTGTTATTGGGAATTTCTTTGGTTGGTTAGATGTAATGGCGAAATATGTTTTCTTCAGGATACATATACCAAGGCCGAGAAGCTTCTTTATTCATCGCTGAATGACTGGGGATCAACTTTGGCAACCTCAGACAATCTTGATCCAGTGTGGGCACAGATTTTAAGAGATCCGTTCTTAAGGAGACTTCTTCTGAGGTACCGTTCAATCTCGTTTGCAAGGTTTAAAGTTTTGGTCCTGCTAACAATAAAAAGTTCTATCAGCAATATGAAGGTTGACTTATATGATTTAATTGTTTTTTTTTTTCTCTTAAATGTCGCAGATTCATATTTTGTCGAGCAGTTTTGACGCTTTATAGACCAACCTTCAACAAGAAGGAATTCCATCCCGAATGTGTGCCTTCTCTTCCGGAATCTCTCTTGTCAACCTCAACTATATCTCAAACTGCAGTTCTGCAAATGGCTCACCTATTCGGTGTAACGGATAGATTTATTTTCTCTGAAGGAATTGTGCTTCCTGATGAAGTGGAGGTAGTTGCATCGTCGTGAAGCATTACAAAACGTAAAATTTGTGAACTTGATGAGAAAATCATCAACTTTCCGTAAGATGATAAGCCCTTTTTTTTTTTTTATTTTTTTATTTCGCTCATTTTTTGTCGGTTGCTAAGTTTGCGATATACTGCAAGTACGATATTTTGGCTTCAAGGTGTAAGCAATGTAAACAGGGTGTGCAATTTTGTTTGTAGTTATATATATCTTTAGTATTATAAAAATATATAATTATAAACATAAATAAAAAAAATTTAAACAAATAACATTTGATATAATATATTTAATTATTTAATAATTATATTAGTTATAATTTTTTTAATAATTAATAATATTATTAATTATTTAATAATTATATTTAATTAAAATTTTTAATTTTTAACATCATTGTTATTAAACGAATCGGATGTCGTTGAAATTGGCTTGCTTATCCTCCGAGTTGCCCACACTAACACCATTACCCCGTCTCTTAGACTAATTTCTTCAATATTCAACTATTAAATCATGATAAGTTGTATCTTATTTTGAAATTGTTTAATGGTAATAAAATGATATATCGCCATCAAGAGTATATTAATATAAAATAATATTAAAAATATAAATAAGGGAACGCAGCGTTGCAGAATAATAATAATAATAATAATAATAAACTGCCATTACCCTCTGTAACGCAACAGCAAGTTGGCAAATTTATCAGCTAAGATTCAAAATGGCTTATTACGACCATCCTTCTCGAATTTCTCCGTTCATTATTTGTCTGCTTATGGCATCCACTCTTCTGTTGTCCTCGCCAGTCCTCGCCAAATCTCGTCGTCCCATAACTGTAAGCCCATTCTTCGTGTCTTCATTTTTTTTTTTTTATGGACAATTTTGTTAATCTCCTTTGTTTATTTATCTATTTATTTTCAATTATGTGAAAAATAAAAAAAGGACAGTGAGACGAGACAGAAGAAGCACGACTGCTATGCTGATGTAGAGAGGTACTCTATCTTTTGTTCAATATATGATTGTTTATTTATTTTCATTGTTATAAGTTATATGGTTATACAATTATGTTAGAATTATTGTTTGTTAGTGAAAAGTATAGTTTTTGTCTCTGCTGTTTGATTCCTTGAGC
This sequence comes from Swietenia macrophylla, assembly GCA_032401905.1. Classification (NCBI taxonomy): domain Eukaryota; kingdom Viridiplantae; phylum Streptophyta; class Magnoliopsida; order Sapindales; family Meliaceae; genus Swietenia; species Swietenia macrophylla. The sequence continues at coordinate 6,010,140 of CP135571.1, forward strand.
AGCTTTGAGGGTTTGTAATAGTTGTACAAAATCAATAATGGACTATGAGTTCTAAAATATGAACCTTGTACAAGACGGATATCTATTGGCTTCGTCATTGTAGTTTCATTATCTCTGTAATTTTAGCATCAGAATAAACAGCTCGGCGTTGTTGATTTAGTACGGCTTGTTGCTATTATCTTTTCTATTCTTTTTATATAAAATAACTTGTGGGATTTTGATTTGTGATAGAGAAACAATTTTACATACTCTTTGGAGTTTTTGGATATAATTTGGATACAATCTCAGGAAGAAAACGAAGCAATTTTTATTACTTTTTAGACTGGTTTTAGAATTTTACCTGGAAAATGTTTTTATTATTTTTGTTTGCAAAAACAAAGAACTGCATTCAAAGTGCAAACAACATAAACCCTTATTTTCTGTAGGTAGAAGGATTTCATTATGTATTTGAAAGTGTTATGGGTAATGGGTAGCGCATTTTAGCAATTTTAATTTTGGTTTAATATTTATGGATGATATTAGTGTATTAGAATCAAATGTTTGAGTTCTGTATTCCATCAAATAGCAAGTTAGAGATTTTTGCAATTAGATGGCGATAATAAGGTATACATAATCTCAAAGATAAGGCCAATGGGCGCACAAAATGGTTTTCCTTTTTTTTTTTTTTTTTTTTTATACTTCAAACTGCATATATTGACAAGATTGTGTTTCTTCCTTCATCTCATTGTTCTAATGTTGTGCTTTATGGGGGATTAGTGGATTATGGGGTCAGCAATGCAAGTCTTCGATGATAGCAAAAGAGAATTGTGCCTTGAGATGTCTTTCGCCTGCTTGCTATGAGCTTATTTATGAAAGTGATCCAGTAAGATAGTTCATTTCAAGTTCTCGTTATGGTTCATTTCAAGTTCTCCTTATTTACTAGCATTATATTATGTTTGCTTATTTTTTGATTATAGCTCATTTATATTTGATCTATTTCAAATGTAGCTCGAAGAAGGAGAAAAGGATTTTGTGAGGAGCCAAGAATTCAAATACTGCATGCATAAGTAAGTTCAGGGTTTCCCTATGAAATTGACATGATAGAAATACCATATTAATAGTTCTGTGTACTTTCTTTTTTCATGCAACTTGATACGTAGCTTTACAGAAACCATAGCTAGAAATTTTCATTGTATCAAATCTAGTTATGATGAATAGGGGGTGATACTCCTAACAAGGATGGGATCCCTTTTATTCCTGCCCCCCTCACTCCTTTCCCTACTTTTATAAAGACTTCTTATGTGGAAAACTGTGAATTATTTGGCTCTCAAGATCTTTATTGCCTGTTATTGATTTTAAGTCCTTGGGCTTGATATGCTCATGAAACATTAAAATATTATTGAAGCATACTTGTAGAATGGGGGAATAGGTTGGTAGCAATGAGATGTTAATTGTGCCCGTCATTGTAATTGTGGAAAAATCATTTTTATTTTGGTTGTATGTGTGTGTATTGGTGTGAAGTATAGGTGGGCTAGAGAGAAGAAGGCAGGGTTTGTGTTTCTTGTTCGATAATAGCAAAATTAGGGCATAAATAAGGGCATTATCATTAAATAAGCAATAAATGCTTATAGAACCTAAAATCTCTAGTGACAACTCTATGGAAAGATGTATTGTGCATGATAATTTTATAAGCAACCAAGTATCTAATACGATTGTAGCTGAAATGAGGTTGGTTTGATGGATGAAAGTGATGAGATGTATAGACTATAAAATCCCACATCACTTGGGGATGAGTTTGGGGATGTGCTTATAAGTGCTCTGTTCCCCTCAACTAGTATGAGGCCTTTTTCAGGTATAGAGCTTGAAACCCGGGGTGTAAGAAACAAAACTGTGAGAGACCAAGGTTTGAGCTTATTGTACCACCCTAAATTGTGCCAAATCAGACAATATCGTGCTACTTGAGCCGAGCCATCACGTAGAAAAATAAATTACATTTATTTGTTAGTAATTAGGGCCAATTATGGTGAGTTAAGAATATAGAAAGGTCGGTTTATGATGGCTTAGACATATCTAATGAGGATTTGTAATATGCAATTAGACTAATGGTTTACAAAGACTTAGGTTTTGTTTGGTATTGAGGTGTGGTGGCTTTTAAGCCACATTTTTTGTGGGATGGATACATTAGATATCAAATATTAATGAAAAAGTGGGTGAGTCTTACAAAAAGTTGGTGTTACCAGACCAATTCTTAGTTTTTCTTTTAAAGTTAAGTAGAATCACCACAATGCCAAACAAAGATTTAGATGGTTGACAATGATGACAATGGAGGTAAAACAAATCATTGTAGGAGTAATAATTGTTGCATGTGGGCGGACCAAAATTGCATGTGCATGTGGGCGGTAGCTTTGGAAATTAAAGCTCTCAAATGCAATTTCAAATTCGTAATTCAATTGGAAATTGAGGAGATAACTTGTGATTGAAAATTGAAGAGGCTGTTTCTGATTGGCCATGAAGTCAGTTAGAGCTCCTATAAATAGGAAGGCATACTTGCTCCATTCTTCATCCCTTGTAATTCCAAATTATCCCGTAACTTCGCAATTTTCCTAAGTAATATCAAAATATTTTGTTTGAGTGTATTTTCTTAATACTTGAGAGAGGGTTCTGTCATTATACTCTTTTTGCATTTAGGGAGAAGCTGCAATTCCACTTTTCAGAGTGAATTCTTCTACTCTTACTTGTGGTTTTTTATCTCAATTAATTTGAGAGTTTTCCACTTAAATTTTGTGTGTTATTTATTTTCATCTTCATTATATATGGTTGTTACAAAGTAGGCAAAATTATTTAAATATGATATAAGGCTAAACCTCCTATTTATATAACATTTTTATTGTTGTAATTGTATGATAGATAAAACCACCTAGCTACGGAAGGCTAAGTCTCCTATTTATATAACAATTACTTGTGAATTTCACTTCAAACTATAATAAAATCCACAAGCATCCTAGCAATAATAACTTAATAGGAGATATGACATTGGATATAATTCTATAAGTTAATATTTTTCTGTAATAACTGTGGTTTCTATTAACAAAAGGACTTGACAAATCAAATTTAATTCTTCATTAGTGGGAAGGGAGAAAAGCCTGAACATCACTCACAAAAGTAGAATATGTGATGAGAGGCAACAGAAATGTTTTTAGATCTATGCCCATGGTGCTGATGGCATGTATGTGGCTTCATAGATATTGAGGAAACTTGCCTCGTCTGAGATGAGGTTTTGTTAGAGGATTTTGTGTGTGGATAGGTGTCTCACGCTATTCTATGCAATGTGTACAACATTGTTGAATTGGATGGAGTCTCTTATTTGAAGATTGATTTTAGAGGAGTTGAGAAGATGTAGTAGGAGTGGCAGGAACATTTTTATTGTTTGCTGTTTTCCAAGCTTTGCAGGAGGGATATCTTCCTACTGGTGTTCATAAAAAGGTGTGAGATTATTTCCTTTTATCTTTATCAGCCTTTACTTACTGTCCTAGTCGATCACTTAGTTTGGTGCAGTGTGCAATCCATGCTCACATATGCCAAAGCAGAGGACAAGTTGTTGCTTTGGCATAGATGGATCCTACACTGTTTACTGTAGTCTCCATGTTGCGGTTGATAATAAAATGAACTTATTTTCATTGCCACAATAGGAACTCTCTGGTGCACAATCTTGTTATTGAACTTATATTATCAATGCTCGTCCATTTTGAACTATATCTTTTGGGTTATTTAACGTGTGGGACATTTGTTTTGCTTAGTGATCATGTCATTTGAGTAGGAGTTAAGATCTGATCTGAAATATGCATATGCATCATGAGTTAAGATCTGATCTGAAATATGCATATGCATCATGTTGCCATTGATTTTCAAAGAATTATTCAAGAGGGATACCAAAGTTTTGTATGAGACACTCGGTTGATCAATACAATCTAGTCATCATAATGAGTGAGGGAATAGTGAAAGTCTAAATGAAGGCCAAGATCAACATGTTTAATTCTATGATTTTCAATAAATTGCAAATTCACACTTGATAAGCTGCTCTGCATCTGTTATGCCCTCAACTTTTTTGAATTTTTTAATGTAAAGTTTTCTTAACATTCTTGGTGAGCTATAAGAGCTTTAGAATGAGCGCTGTTGTTTTCAGTCATTACAGTAGACCTATCTGTGGGTTTGATTTGCACTGCATTAGTATTCTTTTGTTTCTTAAATACAAGAATAACTTGTCCTGTGAAAGTTCATTGGTGTTGGTCTTCTTTTTTCTCCCTTTATCTGTCAAGTAATTATTTTAGCTCATGCTATGCGTGGATGTCCTACTGTTTGAAGCACAAGGAAGTTTTTCAAATTTTATTGACATTTTTTGTTTGGAATAACATGAAGAATGTGTAGTTTGATTAGAAACCACAAAATTCGAAGAAATTGAGTTTGTGTGGAGAGTCACTCGGAGCTGCTCTTTCTTCCCTCTCTCCCTTTTTTTAGTTAAACTTTTTGATTTTGGTCTGAAGACTTAGTTTAATGTAGTAGAGGAATCTATTTTGGAAGACATGTGAGCATGGTAACTATCTTTACATGAGTTGTTCAGATATCAGAGATCCCATTTAACTTGTATATATTCCATACATTCCTGTTCACAGATTGTCACTGGGAGAGAGTCTTGAAGGTATCAGGGGCTCCATCGATTAAGGAAACTATGTGAGCCAACAGAACAGCATTGCTTTCAGTTTCTCAACTGAAATCAATGGTAATATCTCTCTTTCCCTCTTCCAATCTCCACAGCGGCGTGCATTGTGGATGTGGGATGGTTTGTTTAACCAATGAGCATTGTTCGATGACCTGTTGGTAAATGATGAGTATTTCTTACGGACTTACAGTATGATTGACGGTGATAAGAAAAAGAAAACATGTGATTGACGTGCTCTAAATATATTTCCCATGAAATCTCTGCGTGACTTACGGGTTTAAATGGAAACACGAATTAGTAGTTAGAACAAAGCTAAGTTAAGCAGAATTAGCTACATTATGCATTAAATCATTGCACGTGATTAACATGTTTAAATTTACATCACGAGTTACTAACATATCTCCGCTCCTCCTGTCTTCATGTCGAAGACCCCACTGAAAGAATTAACTTTGTTGTATAAATTGATGCGATGATGTTAAATAAATTATGCAATGAGTCATCATGCCAAGGGAAAGAAAGACTCAACTTGTGGGCAATTATCTCTTGCTAATTGATTTTTTTAATAATAAATTTCATTATAATAACATTGCATAATTATAGAGTGAAGACATTATAATTATATGGTTATTGATTTGTTCAGCTTTTCTTGCTCTCCAAAATGGTGATCATGATGATTCATAAAGTTCTAACAAATGAACCATACGAGACTTAGAATGTTAGATATGGCCAAAGGGTGTGTATTCTCCTTAAAGTAGGTTTTTTCTAATTATTATTTCAAAATAAATAGTTATTATAAACCGACAAGGGTATAATTGTGGTTGAACAATCAAACAAATTACAATTTGTTATGAAAACTTTTAGTAACAAAAATTTTATGAACCAAATTCAAGTTAATCAAAATTTATTTTAAAATTTGTAACATAAAATATAAGATGAAAAATTTAAGCATTTTAATAAGAATAATATTTTATGCTTAGATTGGAATCAATATTTTAAAATGCATGTCTGTTCAATGAATTTATTTTATTTCTTATTATTAATTTAAATTATTTTAATTTAATTAAAATTTACGCGTTTATATCATTTTAGAAATCTTTCTTTCACTTTAAATATTTTAATGTTTCTCTTTGTACAAATGGAATGGTAGTAATTTTCACACAAGCTTTTCTCTTTATATCGTGACAAATTGTTTAATGCAAAATTAATTACTTTAGTAAGTGGACCAATTAACCACTAAGAAGTGGAATTAAATGTCTAGATCAATCTTTAATCAACCCCGATTTATTTGGTCAGCTATGGGATTTTAATTATTGCTCATGATGATGCTTATGGAATCATAACAAGAACCAGTCAAAAAAATTACAATCAAGTGTGCCAGCTGGTCCTAGCCCTTTTATAAAAGTTCAGATAGGCTAGATTAGATGTTATTGAAGGTTATAAAATGTGCCCAATTATCTCATTAGCTGGAACCCTTTAGAGTGGAGTCTTGCTGGCTACTTCATATGAACATCATTTGAATGCACGTGCTTTTTCATTTCAATGCGGAAAAAGTAGTGGAAGCTTCACATTAATTAGTTTGTCACTTATCCAATTGATTGATTTTGGATTGACCAAAATCCATGCTAACCCAATTTGCCCGCAGCAGCTCAAACAATTTCCAACCTTCTCTTTAGTTTCATTTTGTAAGATTAAGTGGAAAAATATTAATTGTCGAAAATAGTTAATTAATGTGACATTAGTTTGGAATAAATTGTTATAAGGAGTAAATATTAATTGAATAAGAATATTAACTAAATAGAATCTGCCTAATAAAAACAAAACATACTAAAAAAGGACCAAAAATGTGTGATCACTTGTTCAAGAACTCAAAAGCCACAGGTTCTGCTTCATATGTACTGCCTTGTATAGTTGCTCTTTCTGCTTTAAAACTTTCACTTCAATTCTATCATTCACATCTCTTCGCCCTAGTCTTTTTTTTTTTTTTTTTTTTAGAGAAACTTCAGTGGAGAAGCTTGATTCAGTTCCCTCTTTCAATTGCCTTGCAGATCTCTCGTTCTCAATTTCATTCACTTTCTCTTGTTCATGAGAGAGTAGTATCATCCATGGAGGACCAAAACTTAGACGGCCAAGTACCCAAGCCAGAGCAAGTAGCTCTTTTCATGGACCAACTCAGCCCCAATCTCAACGAATCAAAACAGCAAGTAGAAACCAACAATCCGATTCCATCACAGATCCCAGAAAGAACAAAAACCCTACGCGGCATCAGCTTCTCCAAACCCAGAGCCCGTTTTGCAGAACCAAACCATCCTCTTCCTCAAAAAACCATCCCTGAATCTGCTGAAGAATTTCAACCCTTAAACCCGCATGAAGGCTCCTCGACAGACGACGACGAGGAGTGGTTCGATAACTTTGACGATGGTGGTGCGGACACACGAGAAAAGTATCGCAGAAGAAAGCAGAGAAAGATCAACAAGAGAGCCTTGATTGAGTGGATATTGTTTCTCATTATTATGACTTGCTTAATCTTCTCTTTAACCCTAAAATCCGTCAAACAGAGAGTTCAATGGGGCTTGGAGTTGTGGAAATGGTGTCTAATGATCATGGTTCTCTTCTGTGGCCGCCTTGTGTCAGGTTGGGTGGTAGGGTTTCTCGTTTTCCTCATTGAACGAAATTTCATGCTGCGGGAAAAAGTTTTGTATTTCGTTTACGGATTGCGCAAGAGCTTTCAAAACTGTGCATGGCTAGGTTTAGCTTTACTATCTTGGATGATTTTGTTCCCCAATGTTCACAAACACAACGCTGTTCTCAAGAAAATATTTCATGCACTTATAGCTGTGCTCATTGGTGCAACCATATGGCTGTTAAAAATCGTGTTGGTCAAAGTCCTTGCGTCTTCGTTTCACGTTACTACGTTCTTCGACCGCATGAAAGAGAGCGTTTTCCACCACTATATTCTCGATACTTTATCAGGGCCGCCGCTAGATGAGGCTGAAATAGAAATACAGCGCCTGCGTGGCTTTCATGTGTCGAAATCCATGCCTGCGAGGCTGAGAAACGGCACTGCGGCACGCACGGTGTCTAGGAAGTTTGGATCGAGGAGAATAGACATGGAGAGGCTGAAGAGGCTGAGCTTACACAGCAGGGCTACGGCATGGAGTGTGAAAAGGCTAGTGAAATACATTAGGTCATCTGGGTTGTCGACGATTTCGAAGACGGTGGATGATTTTGAGGCGGCGGAATCGGAGATTAGCAGTGAATGGGAGGCAAGGACTTGCGCTCAAAGGATCTTCAAGCATGTTGCCAAGCACGGAGCCAAGTAAGTTGATCGTCATTTTCTTTTCGCTGCTCATTTTCCTGTAAAATTAGAGCAAGACATGCACAAATTTGTCGTCCATTTGTTAGGTTGGTTTGATTACTCTTTGTGCAGATAACATGCACATGGAGAGAACAATTGTGTCGATCCTATAGCAGCAGGCTGGTTGGTCTCTTCTTTACTTAGCCGATTAATTAACTAACTAGCTATCTGTTTTAATGTTAGTCCCAACTTAACCATATTCATTGCATCAATCACATATTAGTTACCGAATTTCTTTAAATTTATCAACTCACGGTAATGGGTTTGAATTTCGAAACCCATTAGATGGTAAAATAAACATAGTTTAGCGAAGAATTAGTTGATGTAAAAAGCATTTTGTCTGAGTCAGGCTTTTAACACTTCTTCAAATGATCAGAAAGTTTAAGCATTTTCTTTTTTTGAAACTTGACAATGCACGCCATCATTTTAGTGGATGCAAGGAATCCTCTAGATTTTTGTAAATGGATTACTCAGAAGTGGTGGGGTAGGAGCTGAAATTCTCTGTTGTAACCATTACATCTACTAATTAACAAAGTTGACATTGTCATGCTCTTGAAATGTAGCTCTTTTTGAAACATTAATTAATGCTGATGCTCATTGGAATAACAAATGGGCTTTGATTAATCATGATGATTCTTGCCCATAAATCTTATGTTTGGTGACAATAAAAATAATTTTATTACATTAATTATATTCATAGATTTTTATGACTTGATAGTAACAGATTATTATAGAATATTTAAAAGTAAATTTGTGAAGATGGAAGCTATGCACATAAAATTTAAAAGCTAATAGCATTTATTCAGTTATTGGTTGACAACTGTTGTAATGAGAAGGGGGCCTTGCAACATGTTAAAGTCAATAGTGTTTCAAACCGTACGTTGAAATATCATTAAAATGAATTGAATGTTGCAATGCAATGGTGCGTATAGTTGCATGTAGCACTAGCTTTTGTCTTGTTTGCTTACATATTTATTTATAGCATGGTAGTGGTAGTGGATGTATATGGGCCGTCAATTGATAAACTAGCAGTAGCAGACAAGGTAAGCTAGCCACTAAGTTTGCAGCAGTAATAAAAAGTTGAATCCTGCAATTGGCCTGCCAGTGGCCACCACCACCGACTAATAGGTGATTTCTGCATCATATGCATTCACTCACTCGTCTCTCGCACGCGTTTCTTATGAATAAATTAAGAGCTATTCATTTTCTGCCTTATTTTTTTCATGGCGGTCCTTTTCCTTCACTATCTGCATATATACTTATGTCACTATGAGCCTCACCAGCTTTATTCTTTTCATGGGGGTCCTTCTCCTTCGCTTTCTGCATATATTCTTATGTCGTGTCACGGTCACCCTCACCTTCACCTCAGTTGGTTTGGTTTGGTATATCAAATTATTTAAAAATTATAAATTTCTTTATCCACCATTAGCTTATTAATAAATACCACATTCATTTTATTTTCTCGATTTGGTATTATTTTCTCCACTTTTATTGTTCTTTTCGATGTTGTAGGTACATAGAAGAGGAAGATCTACTAAGATTCTTAAAGAGGGAAGAAGTTCATACAATATTTCCTCTCTTTGAAGGCGCCCGTGAACCTGGCAGGATCTCGAAGTCTTCTTTCAGAAACTGGGTGGTAAGAATTGATCGTAAAATTGCTATGAGTTACGTATACAAATTCGTATACGAGTGTTGGGATGGAGAAAGGTATGACAATGTACTGATCTTGACTGTATTGGAATTGTTGGGTAGGTGCATGCTTACATCGAACGAAAAGCTTTGGCACATTCCTTGAACGATACAAAGACTGCTGTGCAGCAACTCCACAAGTTGGCAAGTGCTATAGTGATTGTAATTATAACAGTGGTTTCCCTTTTGGTTATGGGATTGGCCACAACCAAAGTGGTGTTCGTTGTCACTTCCCAGTTATTGCTTGTCGGATTCATGTTTCAAAACACGTGCAAAACCGTCTTCGAATCCATCATTTTCGTATTTGTTATGCACCCTTTTGATGTTGGTGATCGTTGTGTGGTCGATGGTGTTCAGGTAAAATCAATTTGGATAAAAGTATATGCATGTTTAATCTAGGTTAAAATTAACTTGTAGGGCTAGGAGGTTAATACAATTTTCTTTACTGATTCAAGTAAAAAGGGTTTAACTCTTTGGGCGCAGATGATTGTGGAAGAAATGAACATCCTGACTACGGTGTTCTTACGTTATGATATGGAAAAGATTTACTATCCCAATTCTGTTCTTATCACAAAGCCTATAAGCAATTTCAGGAGAAGCCCCGACATGGCAGATTGTGTTGATTTCACCATTGATGTCTCAACTCCTGTTGATCTGATTAACGCCCTCAAGAAATCTATACAAGCGTAAGTACTACTTCGTTCCCATCCCTCATGTTCTAAAATTTTTATATGAATAATAGTTAGTGATCGATTCATACACACACATACATAAATGCAGACATATCACAAATTTTTTTATTCTAAATTTTTTATCACTAAATTTTAATTCTTATATTAAAAATTTTAAATTTTATATTAAACTTTTATTAAATAAAAAAATTTTAAATACAAATATTTAAATTTTATTTCTTATACATAATTTTTAATTTTATGATTGATGAATTTTAATTTGAAAGTGTACACACTAAAAATTTTAAATTAAAATGAAGTAATACGTTTGTTTTCTTTAAAATTTTTTCTTATTAAATATTTTAATTAATTATTTATTAATTAAAAATATAAATTTTTAGTAAAACATAACATTTTGTGTTTTTGTAATAAATTAGACTTGTCCTAAATTTTTAGTGTGACTTGATTCATCTCTAACCTTCGTGACATGATAAAATGTTGATCTATTCACCAAGAATTTTAACCCTGTGTCGAAGTTTTCAAACATCTGATCTTACATGCCTATATATTAGTGGAGTAAATATTTTACTAGCCCAAATAACCAATATGAGGAAATTTGTATTGGATGCATGCAGCTACGTGGAGAGCAAGCCAAAGCATTGGATCCCGAAACATACAGTCATATTCAAGGAAATAGAGAATGTGGACAAGATGAAGATGGCAGTATGTGTTCAGCACACAATGAACCATCAAAATTATGTGGAGAAGAACGGCCGAAGATCAGAACTTGTGTTCGAATTGAAGAAGATTTTTGAGAATCTGGGCATCAAATATCATCTTCTTCCTCAAGAGGTTCATCTTACACAAGTTAACATCAGCAATAATAATAATAATAATAATAATAATAATAATAATGCCAGGATTGGAATGCAATAATCTTGATACAAAAACAATGCTAGATGATCATCATGTCAATGTACTGCTAAAGTTTAATTAGCCTGCATGCATTGTAACTAAGATGGTTACTTTAGAGATTAAATGTTTTGTTTTTGGTTTTGGACAAGGATTCTCCAACGTTATGTAATTTTGGTTGTTTAAATAAATAAAATGCTATTAGTGATTAATGATAAATCTACAATAAAAATTTAATTTTAATTACATATAATACATATATATATATATATATATATATATTGGTGAATTATGATTGCTCAATTGAAAAGTTCTCTTCTTATCAGTTAAAGATTTTTTTCTTAATAGAAATGTTGTCAATGTAGAATATGTAAATTTAAAAAATTAATAATTATTTAATAAATATATAAATTTAACCATACACTATGATATAGAATTTCCAAGGAGAGTTAAAAAGAGTGATGTTATTGCAACCATTTTAAAATGCTGTAATTATTTTTATTTTTATTTTATCCAATAAAGTATATTAAAATTTTAAAAAAAAAACCCTATTCAATATCAAATTTGATCTTCACTGTCTTCCTTCTCAATAAATTTCAATTTCCTTAATTCTTATTATATTTATTTCTCACAAATATCAATTAAAATATGTTTCTTTTTCTTTATTTTTTTTTTGGGTCGCATAAATATACAATAGTTATTTTTCAATTTTTAATAGGGTTGGATAAGAAATTTTATAATTATATGTTACTATTCACTAAAAAATAAAAAAAATTTACTTCTTCTTATTTCTATTATAGGAGTTACAAGTGTTGTTTTAATTCTTATATTTAATTTTTATTTTATCTTTCTTTTTTTTTTTTTTGTTTTAATGATGAGTTATAAAAAAGGTTTAATAAAAGTAAAATATATGTAAGTTTTCTTTTAATCTTTTTATATAATTTAAATTATAATTAAAATAATAAATAAATAAATAAAATTGAAAAGGAGTCTAAAGGGGTTGCAATAGCAATATTCAAATTTAAAATGAAAAAAATTTTTTATTTTATTCTTTTCTTTTCTAAATTTCAAATCTTTGTTTATGCTTTCATTTTACTAATGAACAAATAAAAATAATGAATGGAAATCTAATTAAAAAAATTAATAAATTATTTTTTTATTTAGAAAAACATGGAAGTTCTAGAAATAATTGATGAATGTCTAATCATTGTTGAAATAAGCACATTGGGGGCATTTGTGTAAATGTGTAATAAACAACAATTTGTGATTCGAGAAATTCTCGACGAAGTAGAGAAAAAGATTCTCGATGCAAGTTAGATTTCAAAATCTCAGAATTTGTTTGTTATTTTCAGTACACCTATCAATTTAGGTTATTAATCAAATTGCTGCTGTGGACTTGGGTTCGAGAGCAAACTTGACACAGCCTAGGTCCAGCGGTGAAAAGGTAAATAGCAGACCGGAGAAAATGGCGGATTCGACTTCCTCTTCGTCGTCCTCCTCCTCGTCAAATGCCTTAGACTTAAGAGCCCATCTAATCAAAGAGGTTTTTTTTTTTAAAAAAAAAATTTATTTTTTAAGTAAAATTCTCGCTTTGTACATTCGCGATTTGTATTTATACAATTACGTAAGACTTTGTTTTAATTAAAATTACAGGTTAAAACCCACGAAGTTGCTGTTGCAGAGCTCAATAGTCTGCCGTCATCTCGGGTGAGCTCTTACTGTCAACTTTTCTACTTTCTTTTCTGATTACCGCTTTTGCTGGCTGGCTGCATTAGTTTTTGCTTAAACTGCTCTTTGAAAATGTGTTGCAGTTTGTGATTGTTACTTTGTCTATTTTTCATCAATTATTGTTGCTACGTGTAAACCTAAATGATTCAGGCTTTGTTTGGGATTCAAGTGTTATGTTTTGAAGCTACAGCTGATGTATGATGAAATCATTATATGTCAAATGTAAGTGCAAAACTGTAGCTTTCAAATCACAACAGAATCAATCCCAAACTAAGCCTTGGAATGTTTGTAACAGCTTTGTTTTTTCTGCAATTTTGAAGGATTAACTAATTTCACACCTTTATTTGGCAGCTAATGGTTACCAATTGCCCACTCTCTTGTACTTGATAACTGATGTTTCATTCGACTGCAGTGGTGGATTAAAAGCTCCTGCATCTTGATCCCAAACGTACCCTTATTAGGCTTTCTTAATCAAATTTCTGAAACTATGAATTAAGTATTTAGTTCTTGGCTTAATAGCTAAATTTTTGCAGATTGTTGAAAGTTTTTGATTACACTTATGTTTTTTTCATTAGTTATTTTAGGGCAGGTAATGAGTTAGAAGTTCTTGAATTTTCAAAATCAATTGAAAGACCTAGAAAGAATTTCTAAAGGTGTCCAGTGCTTGGGAGTTATGTATAATTTTTTAAATGTCATGGTCAACAGCTCCGATATTTCAACTGCAATGGGATTTAGATTTTGAAATATGTTAGAATGCTTATTTTGATATGTTTCAGTAATATATGTTGTTTATTTTTTGCACAAGGGATAACCATGAACTTAATGATGATGGTGGTGAAGTTGGTTTTTCGTGTGCATAGGAGATGGAGAAACAGTGGAACACCTTTTGCTTCATTGTTTAGTTGCTGCAGAACTTGGTCTTTGTTCTGATCTCTTTTCGGGATTTAATCGCAAATGCTGTGGATGGTGTTAGAAATGTTGGGGACTTACAGTTAAATGGGTTTAAATCATATTTTTGGTAGTGCCATGTGAAAATGATTTGGAAATTTGGGGTTTAGGTTGGGTGAAACATGATATGAGTTGTGCCACCAAATAAATGATTTTGAGCATCTACTATGTTGTGGAGTTGAAAGCTGATATTGGAGTTATATGTTCGTGCTTTTCTACTTCCAGCAAAATTTGTAGAATTGACTACTAGATTCAAGCAATGGATTTAGGTGTCTTTTTTTTTTTTTTTTATTTACATTTTTTTATGTTACTCTCTTGCGATCTTCCGGTGTACTTTGGTGTCTTAGACTTTTTTTAATGCATTTGGTTCTGTCTGTCGTCGTATGCACCTTGAAGAATGAATCAATTTAAACTTGAATTGTTATGTTCAAAAGTTTTGGGAAGTAAAGGAATTTTCAAGCAGTATTTGGTGGGATTGTGGATGTCTTTATCTTCACAATTGAAAGATTAGATTAAGAATAAGTCTGGTGTGTAAGAAGAAGTACGAAAACTGTAAATTGGGAAGTAGTTCTCTGTATGTTCCTGGCCTGCATTTTGGATTTTCATAAAACATTTGTTATACAATTTCACAGTTCCTTCATCAGATGCATGCAAGGTAGTCGTTAATGCATTTGAGCATTGATGGTTTTGACATAGAAGAGTCTGTAATCATGCTGGATTAGAATTATCTGAATATGTGCTTGTATTTGTCAATTCAGTAAATCTCTTCTGTAGCCCAAGTAGCATATGTTCATAAACGCATATATGTTGACAGTAGATGTTACTGTTCAATCGATTATGTACTAGTCCTTCCCTTGCTTTTTATGTAGCCCAAGTAGCATATGTTCATAAACGCATATATGTTGACAGTAGATGTTACTGTTCAATCGATTATGTACTAGTCCTTCCCTTGCTTTTTATGTAGCCAGAAACTTGTTAGTTTACAGAATCAGACATAACCTGTTTTCTTATTGACTACAGTCTGTCTATCAAAAGAATGCAAACATATATTTTCGAACAACTATTCTGAAAGCAACAGCATCTGAGCAGAGTAAGTAATCTTTCCTAAACTATTCACAATTTTTTCCTCGGAACTAAACAACTCTAATACAGAATTATTTCATTTGATTGTTCTGAATGTTGTGCAGCACATCTTGATCTAGCGAAACGGAAGCTTGAAAAGTTGAATGCTTCTTGATTCCCGTAGTTTTAGAATTCTCGCAGATGCTTCTTGATTCTGTAATTTCTTAGAATGCTTGGAGCTGACCATTCTACAATTAGTCAACTGCAATGACAAGGTTTGATCATTTTAAAACCAACTACAATGGCAAAGTTTGATCATTTTATTGTAGTTTTAACCAATCTCTAATCTGGATTGATTCTGCAAGATAGAATTAATTATGGGAGAAGATGAATTAAGTTAATCAAACTTAATAGTACCGCTGCATATCCGTGTTGCTTTTGTTCTAAGGAAGCAAATATGGTTTGGTTTCAGTTCATGGCAACATATAAGAAAATGAGGTAACAACAACGTGGACGAAACAGAATACTACAATTACTAGAACCAACATTTGATCTAGAAGAGTGAACTACAGTAATATAACAACGTAATTCTCCTCAAGGGTAGCAAATTATTTATAACAAGTTGCACCAACTTATTCTATCAATGACAGGAAAGTAATAACAAGCTATCTTATATACATATAGGACGGTTCAGGCATTCAGCCGAAAGAAAATGAACATTCTAATTGGTCCCCGGTCCTGAATTTTGGAACCAAACAGCTGCAAGAGTTATCAGGGATGCATAAACCGAATTGGGCAACCTTTGGACCACTTTCCCTACGCCTGGAACACCCTCGGTTACTCTCTTTGTTGCCATTGCCACAGTTGGTGCTACTACCAAAGTGAGGATCAGTCCCTGGCTAACCACAATGATGGTGTCTGATGTTAGCCGCTGAATGAACTTCACAAATTCTTCATGGTTGAGTTCTCCATCGAGGTTCATATCACATTCCTGCATATAGAACAAACAAAAAATTTAGTGTTTCATACATGAAATTAGGAACCATGCATGTACATAGGCTCTCAAGTACTAGGACTGGAGGCTTTGTCAAGGTAATGAGAGACTGCTTTACACTGTCATGATGGTTAGCATTAACCAAATATGGACAAGAAACCATGAATTACACAAGCATAATATAAATTACTTACATAATTTTGATTAGGTGTTACATACGATGAAAAATACAAGAAGAGAATAACTCAAAAGGAAAGGAGGTTGCCTTTCAAACTCTGCGTCTCATAAGTTTCCACTACTCAAGAAAAAACCTGAAGTAATTAGCTAAATATACTCCCCTTTTTTATAAAACTCAATTTAAAAGGTGGCATTTGACAACGCCTTTTCTTATGCCAACACAGCATCTTACACAGCAGCTCTCACACTTCAGAGCACCTCACCAAGCATCCAAATAACACCAAGGACTTGCTTTGTTGTGTTCTCTAACACTTAAAAACAACTTATAATGTCCACTACAAAACTCTTAATTACTCAAAAACTGTTGGTTATGAACTTTAATTTGGGTTACTCCCTACAATCCATAGAGCATTTCTCTGAAAGGAAAATGTATTATTAGAATTAACAATTTATATGCATTAGATGAACCTATAGGAAAAAATTGTAGCTTATTCATGACTTAAAACCTTTGTTCTCCTATTCATTCTCAAGATCGAGTTCTTTGTTTATATTTGTAATTCACAATCAGATAAAAGAAAAGAATGAAAAAAAATTTCCTAATCTTGCTGAGATTCACCATAGTTGACAATGCGATACAAGCAAAAGCATAAAACAGAGGCATGGCAAAAGATTTAAACACTTTCTGACCTAGTTCAACACCATGCATCATTCATTACATAAAACAAGAAGAGTACCTGCAGCATAGCTCTCACTTGCTCTTTGGAGGGTGGATCAAAATGCGGGCCAGGCAAACGCTTATTAATATCGCTACAACACAAAAGTTGCATTATTATTAGTGAGGCTAACCAGTTAAGTATAACACCAAAAAATAAAAGAAATTATTGATCATAAACATTACGGTGTTAAACAACAAGAAGTTTCTCACTTGTACACGAGTAGTACAGCAATATATAGATCTTCAAATGTCAAATTAGCACTTCCAGATTGATTTTTGATGCGATCGTATACCCTATCTGTTATCAACCTTATTTGTTTTTGCCTCCATTGCTTGCCTGCACATGGTGTTAGCTATGAAATACACACAAAGAGACAAGGTATATTTCAACAAAATGCATTTAGATGTAGAGAGTTTGTGTCTGTAAAATGCGGCATGACTAGACGAAGTCAAACCAACAAAAAAAAAAATTTAATTTTTATTTGGGAAAAAAGAAGTAAAAGAGAAAATATTTTTGCTTTTTTCAAGTACTACTTTTTCACTTCACACAAAATAATATTACTAGAAATATCATCAAAACTCGTAATAATATGCCTGATATATTGTGTTTGAGCACTGTGAAGACCGTTGGCGGAGTTTTTACAAAATAAGCACTTCCAGGTGCTTTTTTAAAATATATATATATATAGAAAGCACTTTTACTCAAAAGCATTTCTTTTTTAACAAAAGCACTTACCGAACTAACTACTTCCCTCTGCCTATCTACCTTCTTTGCTTTCAAAAGAAAGGCAAATAAATACAAATACATTTTTCTCACCAACCAAACAGCAAAGCAGTAAAAAGACAAGGATAGAATGGAATCAAGATTCGTCCAGTACAGCAAAACTAAATGCAGAAACAGCAAGGAGAGTTATTTTCAGATCAAACAATCACAGGAGCAAAATTGGGATCACCACATAGTCATAATCATAATCAGATAATCGAATCAAATCAAATCAGAAGCTTTGTGCGCCACCGAATCTTATAGAAGAAGAATAATTGTACCGTGAAATTTGTCCAAAACTTGCCCCATGGAGTTGACCCGATTCCGAGCAGTAAACTAACGACGCCGTTCTAAAACAAATACTACCACCAGTACTCTGAAATTATGACCTAAGAAGACTCTGCTTAGGTCCTCAAATCTCATGGCTTTCAACTTATCGTAGATCGGAAGGCAGAGACCACCGAAAGAAGTGTGAACGAGAGAAGACGAAATCGTCTACACATGGCTATAAAATTTGGTTCTTACAAATGGCCGTCAGATTAAGGCCACCTGGATTAGATTCTTCGTTAGCCGTTAGTGAATAATCGTTTTGTTGACGTGGCAGATTTCTTTGATCCTAAGATCTTAAGACGGAAGTTTTAGCCGTGAATAAAAAATGTGATTGGCGTAGCTGAACTAAACCTAAAATCAGATTTTTTTTTTTTTTTTTTATAATTATTGTTTGACTTTAAAATGAATGATTTTTGTAAGGATATTTTTGATGCCAATCAATTCGTTTTATTTTAATTGAAATTCGAAAGATTCTTTTTCAATTGGGAGTATAAAATTATTTCCAAATATTGCTAGCTTTCTTATTTGAATATATTTATTATGCATTCATGTTAATTATAAATATTACCTTATATGGTTATTTTTTGAAATTAATTTAATAACTCCAAAATTTAAAGTTGTTAAAATGAAAGTGTAACACCCCCTAATTTATTTAAGAAATTTTAGCCAATTTTTTATTTATAAAATGGATATTTTTTATAATTAAAACTTGTAATTTAAAACTTTAATATTTTTAAATATTTTTTTTATTTTATCAACTATTTCTCGACGCTCAAAAATAATAAACATCGTTCACTTTATTATTCATGCACTATTTCTAAAACTATAGAATTTATTACCCTACGTTTACACAAACAAAAAGATGATAAAATTTTTTCTAGCTCGAAAATCTCTAATCTGCTTCAATTATTATCTCTTATCTTATAAAATTTTGAATTGTAAGAGTGAGTTAATACATACTAGATGTTTAGACGTAATGAAAGTTTTAAAAGATGAACAAATTATAAGTTATTTTTTAATTTTTAATAACGTTTGAAAGAATATTATTTTAAAAATTTTGAATATTTAATTTTTAAATAAGATGAAATAAAATAAGCATCACGAATAATTTTAATAAAATAATTATGCATATTTTAAGAGTATTATTTTTAAAAACTACTATCTCTTCAATGGCCAACGTATTCTAAAGATATTATTATTAATAATTATCACCTCACTTGATTTTTTATTTATAGGCTTTTATTGTGAAATAAAAATTACATTTAAACTCACTTGTGCTTAACTAATCGTAGTCATAATAGTTCTACATTTAATAAATTGCTTAATCAGTGAAAATAATAATATTTTAAATTTTTTTAACGAAATTACAAAAAATTAATTTCATTAACTTTAAATAAGTATTTCAAACCTTTTATTGAAATAGAAATTTATTTTCATTTGTTTTAACAAGTACTTTCAAGTACTTAAAACTAAAATACAACACGTGTATTAAATTTTCATTACTGAATTCATACAAATAAAATTCTCATAAAAAGAAAATTTTATTATCAGTTTAGCAAATAATTTATAAAATAAAAACATAGAAGTATTTCAAGAATTTATATACATGTACTTTAATCTTTAATAAATTAAATACCTTTTTAATTTTAAAAAATTAAAAATATCTCAATTATATATAAAAATCTATTTTATAATTTGAAAATTAGCACTTTATATTTTTTGCTAATCTATTTCCTTTCTTAAAGTCATCTCCGTAATAAAATTAATCATAATATTTACTAATCCAAATAATAATAATTAAATTATCCTCCTAACAAAAATTTTATTACTTAAAAATTGAGTATAATTCAAAAGTTAATAAAATAATTTCTTCAAAATTTTAATCGCTAATTATGATCTTTTAATAAATAATATTATTATAGAATAATAATAACTAGGAGGTAAAATAAAAAATAAAATAAAAATAGTAATTTATTTTAGATGTATAATGTCAATTAAGCCCCCATATTATTACTAATTTACAAAATGACTAAATCTTTAGTGAATTCTAAAATGACCTAATATAATATTAAATAACTAATTTGTCCCCTTCTTATTTACAGAATAACCAAATCTTTTGTAAATTTACATATATAACTTAAAATATTTTTAAATAATGATCCTAATCTATTTATGGGCCAGTGCAGCAAATAAACCCTAGATAATTACAAGTTTTTATATTCTTTATACTAATGTAGCAAATAAGTTCCCACTTAATATATTATAATAGTCACTTATAATTTCATTAAACTTCAATATATACATACACATATATATAGCAAATCTTCTACCACAAAATAATAATAATAATAATAAAAATCTTCCCTCCTTTATGTTTTTTTTCTTCTTTCAAAATTGAACATATATAAACACTCATTAAAACTTCAATTTATACCCCCAATTACATCAAACAAATTTTCTCAAAATATTTAAATGACAAATTATGATGCAAAACACACAATATAAAATTTTATCAAATATCTTTCTTCTTTTTTTTAAATTTATAACAAAATTTACAACAAAATTAACAAAAGAGAATAATATATAAATTTATAATATCATTAACAATTTATTTATATAAATATATAAATTTCCATAATTTTTAATGCATAAAAATTAAACTTATGAATTTCTATTGAAGACTATTGAAAATCCCTCTCTCTTTTTCTTCCACTCACTCCGTTTGCAAGAATGAAAAGAAACCATGAAAATTTGTTTTCTTTTGTTTTTTTTAAAAGTAGAACAAACATATGACACCGGGGAAAGTGGGGCTTGCATGCGTTACATCTCACTCTTACCAACGACATATGGGAATTGCATGCTGAAAAATTGCTTTACTTTTGTCACGTATAGTTCCAATTTCAAGACTTAAAAATACTAATGGGCTTGGTTATATAATGGGTTCTACAATAACAATTCTAATGTTTAAAAATTTGGTCTTGATATTACAGAAAGATATCAAATGAGTATGCCTAATTTCTAAAATAATAATAATAATAATAATAAGTATTGTCTTTTGTCAAGTCTTGGGCCTTTTATTGAGCACATAGAATCATAGATTGCATTATTTTAACGTATCGTTTATAAAAAAGAGGCTCTCGGGTAAATAAAGTTATCTTGCATGCATGTAGGACAGTTCAACTGAAAGAAAATGAACATTCTAATTAATCTGCGGCCCTGAATTTTGGAACCAGACAGCTGCAACAGTTACGAGGGATGCATAAACCGAATTGGGCAACCTTCGGCCCCCTTTCCCTACGCCTGGAGCACCCTCAGTTTCTCCCTTTGTTGCCATTGCCTCTGTGCTACCACCAAAGTGAGGATCACTTCCCGAATAACCACGATGAAGGTGTCCGATGTTAGCCGCTGCTGAATGAACGTCACAACTTCATCATGGTTGAGTTCTCCATCGAGGTTCGTATCACATTCCTGCGTACAGAACAAACAACATATTTAGTGTCTCATTCATGAATTTTAAGAACCATAGAACAAATTCCTGCACCATAGCTGTCACTTCCTCTTTGGAGGGTGGATCAAAATGAGAGCCAGGCAAATACTCAATTAATATCGCTACAACACAAAAGTTGTATTATTGTTGTCAGTGAGGCTAACCAGTTAACATTATGCTGTTCAACGATAACACGAGATTTCTCACTTGTACACAAGTAGTACAATAATATGTAGATCTTCAAATTAACCACCCTTCCGGATTGATTTTTGATGCGATCGTACACCCTATCTGTCATCAACCTTATTTGTTTTTGCCTCCGTTGCTTGCCAGCACTTGGTGTTAACTATGAAATACACGCATAGAGACAAGGCATATTTCAACAAAAGGCATTTAGATGTAGAGAGTTTTTGAATTCAAGATGCAGCATGATTAGACGAACTCAAACCGACTAAAAATAAAATTATTTTTTATATTGGAAAAAAGAGGAGTAAAAGAGAAAATATTTTTGCTCTTTTTTTTTTTTAAAGTACTTCTTTTTCACTTTACACAAAATAATATTACTAGAAATATCATTAAAACTCGTAATAATATGCCTGATATATTGTGTTTGATAGACCATTGGCAGAGTTTTTATCCAAACGGCAAAGGCAAAGCAGCAAAGAGACAATGATAGAATGGAAATCAAGAGCCGTCCAGTACTGCAAAACTCAATGCAGAGACAGCAAGTAGAGTTATTTTCAGATCAAACAATCACAGGAGCAAAATTAGGATCACCACAAGAAGAATAATAATAATAAGAAAACTGTACCGTGAAATTTGTCCAAAACCTGCCCCGTGGAATTGACCTGATTCCTAGTACAAAACGAAATGATGCCGTTCTAAACGATGCCCTTAGGCACTGAACTCTCGTGGCTTTCAACTTATCGTAGATTAGTAGGCAGAGACCACCGAAAGCAGCTTCAACGAGAGAAGAGGAAATCGTCTTTCCTCTAGTGCTAGGATTTCAACGTGAAAGGTTGTAATAGGCATATCCTAACTCTAGTGCTAGGATTGAAATGTTATTTTAGTAAAATGAATGTAAACAGTTGTCTATGCTCTAACTCTAATGGTAGAATTGCACACACGTGGGTACGGGTGCGTGCGCGTGAGCGTGTCTGTATTGACAATACTCTAATATCACATTATTATAATTTTTATTAATATATATGATTAAATGTGGTTATTTTAATATTTATTTAAAAATTAAAATTTGAAAGAATACAAATATAAAAGAATGATTTTTATTTTTTTAAATAAAAATAAATTAACAAACTATATTTATATATTATTATTATTATTATCTTGTTTATTTTACATTATTCCAAGGGAAAAAGAGAGTCGTGCGAGACAAATGTATTTTGTGAAGAGAAATAAACTTACTTTTTTTAATTAATTTATTAATTATGTTTAGATAGATTATGCTTGACCACATTAGATTAGGTTTATGTCAAGCATGACAAAACATAATAGAAGAAATATGGATACTCTTCTAATCTTTTTTTTATCATTGATTCTTAAGAATTTATTGACATATAAGCATAAAAGATAATAAAAAATTAAAATTTTATTTTCATTAATTTTATTTTTTATTTTGTAATAAATAAAAATAAAAAATTCCAATCCTATGAAGAAGGAAAAAAACTCCCAACTTATAAGAGCGTCCATGCAAGATATTCTAATAGATTAATTTTTTAGAATGGGATTGGGCGCTTATTAGCTCGTGTCAATTTGTATCAAGACAAAGTGCATTATATTTTCGGACATAACGGAGACGGTAAGATTTGCAGGTCTGTAACATCGGCTCCGTTGAAGACGGGGACAAACCGACCAATGAAACCGATGGGGCTGTCTCATGTACATGTTTGCTGTGAAAGGAAGCAAAGTCTTGCAAATATTATGCTTCAGATTCAATACGTATGGCCCGTATAATCATAATGATAATAGATAGTGGTGAAATATTTATTATTCGGAACTTCCAAGACCGAAAAAACAATGGAAAGCTAAAATGGACCACCACCCATGACATGAATCTTCCAACCCACATCTCCACGATGCATCCGAATCTGCATTTACTTTCTTCCTAGTCTTAACCTAACTAGGACCTTTGCAGTCCTTTTCCTTTTATTTGTTCTATACATACCTACGTACGTACATATTAATAAATTGCCAAACTTTAATAAATATTTTTTGATATATGCCTTTTTTTTTTTTGTTGATTCTAATATTTTAACTCAATAATTTGCTTTGTTCAAACTAGCATTTGTTTCTTGAGTTAGTGATCTCTTTTTCTTTCTTTTTTTTTTTTTTTGTTTTTATTTTATCTATTTTATTTGTGATTATACATATTATATTTTGTTCTGCCAAAAAAATAAAAAATTGTTTTGGAAAAGTTATTTTATTCTTTCTTTTCCAAATGAGATCCTTTTGATGACTCAAATTTTTTTTTTATTTTTTTTGGTGACATTTCAAAAATAATTTTGTTCTTTTTCTAAAACTCTTAAAAAAAGACTTAATTTTTTATTTTTAGCTTTTTTTTGAGTTTTTTTTTTGAATTGGGTTCAAAAAATAAATTCTTAAGTGCGTAACATAAATTTATTATAAATGTTTCAGTTTTTGTTTTGTCAACAAAAAATTTGTCCAATTCATAAATAAAATATTAGTAGACAATTCGTAAATTATCTGATTACTAATAATATTAATTGCGTCAATTTATTTATTTTTTTCAGTCTAAATAACTTTTGTTTGGAAAATTTTTTTATTCTTCCTTTCAAAATAGAATCCTTTTGATGTCCCTTTTTTCTCAACCTTTCAAAGCAATTTTATTGTTCTTTTAGAATTCTTAAAATAAGAAAAAAACTTAATTTTTAATTTTTTAATTTTCTTTTTGAATTCTATCAAATTGCATTCAAAAAACGAAATTCTTAAGTGTATAACACGGTTTATTAAACAGGTTAACACTGATTTAGTGTAATTTAATGCTAAATTATTCAAACATTTTTATTTTTGCACCAAATCGATAATATTAACTTGTTTAAGTCACAATTTAAAAAAAAAAAAAGACGTATGTGTATGTGTGTGTGTGTGTGTGTGTGTGTATAGATAAGATATATTAGATACGCGGTAGTTGTTTATACTTGTTTTAATTATTAAAATTTGAATAATTAAAGTTTAGTATATATGTATTTAGGGATTAATTGATCACTATTCAATAAAGATCAAACATAAAAATTAAAAAATTTACCGAAAGAAGGAGTACAAAATTAGAGAGAACATATGAGAAGCCAAACTCTGGGAAAAAAAAATTACAAATAAGTCAAAATATGATATAAAATATTAATTTGTTGTATCTTTTGAAAATTCTTTAATTGATGTTACACGAGAGACCTTCATACTTAGATTCTTAGCTTAGTAATTAATATAAGGAAAAAGAATAATCGATTGCTATCCTAGTACTAAAAGTTTTTTTTATCATTTTAAGTTGAATTCAAATATCATAATAAATTTATATAATTGTAATTTAAAAATACTTTTGTATATTTATTTATTTCTCAATATATAAAATTTATTTTAATTATTTATAAAGATATGATATGATAACTCATTAGCTTAAAAAATATATTTTGATTATATTATATAAAAGAAAGAAATATATCATTCAAAATCATTAATAAATGTACTCGAATTTCTATTAATAAAAAATATAAATACTGCTTAATTGTTGATGTTGTTTTAATGATTCTTTTAATGAATATTCATCGTATTTTCTTAAAAAATTTAGAACAATAATTTTTGAATAATGCTTGTGATATATATACACTTTCATAAATATTCACTCATAAAATCTGGTATATAAATTTTATATTATTTTCTTTTACTCTTATAAAAATATAAAACATGTGACAATAATTTAACATTAATAAATCAATTTGTGACAACAAATTTATCTATAAGTTTATATCGATAGCAATACTTTATAACAATTGTTTCAAAAAAAAAAGAATTATTCAAAATATCAGAATTTAGATCACTAGAAGAGTATTGGAAAATTTGGGTTGAAAGAAAGGTTGAGATAGAATAAAAAAACAAAGAGTGGAAAAAAACATTATGCTTTTGAAATGTTATTAATGTTAAATAAAAAAGTAAATTTTTTATAATTAATGAAAAAATAAAGTATTTAACATATAATTCCAATAATGATAGTCATCATTAAATTTTTTTAAAAATCAAAAAGAGTAAAATAATAAAAATTTGGAGTGTATTTGAGTATGTCACTTAATTAAATTTTAATAGCTAGAATTATGAGTTAATAAAATTAATTTTAAACAATAACAATTAAAATAAAAGATAAAAAAATAAATATAATTAATTTTACATTATTTAAAAGTTTAATTTTTAAAATTTGATCAAGTGACGTGTCAAATTTTGCTAAAAAATAATTTTATTAAAAAATAAGGATAATCGAAGGATTCCCATCCGTGTCCACTAAAGCAAAGCAATAGTAAAACTTGGCCTCAAAACAAGCTGCGAAGTATTCACGTTATTTAGCAAACCCACCTTGCAATTTCCATGGCCATCTAGAGCATCCTCTATGCTCTCCTCTCATGGCAAAATCCTCCTCAAAACATAGCAAACAGCGCAACGACAACTCCTCTGATACACAAAACGAAACCCTACTATTGCCCGGTCTACCCAACCATCTCGCCGAACGATGCCTCTCTTTTCTCCCCGCTCCTCTTGTTTTCTCCGTTTGTCATTCATGGCGGCGCCTCCTTTACTCTCCTACTTTCCCACCATTCTTTTCCCTCTACGCACTGCTCTCTCCTTCTCACAATACACCGGCAAACCACCATAACGTAGCTGCTTCTTTTAACTCCATCGAGTTCTTTTCTCTTGATCCCATTTCATTTTCGTGGATGCCTCTTCCTCGTCCTCCACAAAACCCGCCTCTCCGCCTTCTCCAACGCCACCCTTCTTTCTTATCGAGAAAACTCCCAGTTCAATCTTTAACGGTATTGAACAATCTTGTCCTGATCGCCGCCACAACTCCCGATTTTTTCCCAGCACTTTCTTGCCCGTTAGCATTCAACCATCAGTCTAATAAATGGTTTCTCGGCCCTCAATTCTCAGTACCACGCCGGTGGTGCGCTGCTGGCTCAGTAGGTGGTGCAGTCTACGTTGCAAGCGGAGTTGGCCAGCGGTATCGAGAAGATATCGGCAGGTCAATGGAGCAGTGGGATTTGAAGCCTGAGAATTGGAGTTGGGAGAAGAAAGCTCAACTCAAAGATAGCAGGTTTAGCAGAGAAGCTGTGGTAGCAGTCGGGTTTAAAGGAAAGCTTTGCATGGTGAATCTCAGAGGTAATGGAGCAAAAGAAGGCGCCGTTTACGAAGTTGAATCGAATAAATGGATGAAAATGCCGGAAGGAATGCTTGCAGGATGGAATGGGCCGGCGGCGACGATGGATGAAGAAGAAATGTATGTGGTAAATGAAGCGACAGGTGCTCTAAACAAGTATGATATTGAAAATGATCGGTGGAATGAGGTGATTGAGTTGGCCGAACTCAAACTTGCGGAGCAAATTGCGGCGGCGAGAGGGAAAGTTTGTGCTGTTTGTGTGAACGGTGAGAGGATTGTGGTTGTGGACGTGGTTGCAGCACCGGCAAAGGTTTGGATAGTTGATCCGCCGCCGGGATTTGAAGTCGATGCCGTGCATGTATTGCCAAGAATGAGTAAGCAAGAGTAGTATTCCCGTTCATTGATCAAGATTATATTTTGTCGTGTGATAATTTGTAACGTTTGTAAATAATTTGTGAGTGTGTGTGTATACGAAAATGGCATTTGTATCCTCCTAGTCCTTTTTTTCTATTTAATAAAATAACAATATATAATATATTTAATAATAAATAATTTAAATTATATTTTAAATTTTTTTAATTTATATTTTATAAAATAAATTAATTTATAAATTTTATTAATATTTTATCAAAAATTAATTTTTAAAAAAAAAACTGAGATTCTTATGCAGAACTTTGTGGCTGTATTTATTAAACAAAGTGATCCTGTTATCTTTAGAATGCGATTCCTTGCCCCCTAATCTCTTCTTGGTTGGCGTGAAGCTTGTATGATTTTTATCAACTCTTCGGTT
>CP135571.1:6038194-6056224 GCA_032401905.1 Swietenia macrophylla
TATATATCATCATCTATTTAAAAAAAAATTAAAAGGGGTTCAAATTCATTTAAAAGTTATTAAACTTTAATTTTAAACACTTACCATAATTATTCAAATAATGTACAAAATTTTAAATTGTCATGACTGTAACAAAATACTACTATACAAAATTTTTTTGGTTTTCATAAGCAAAGATTCATGTGAAAAACTAGGGCACGGGTGAAAATTGACTAAGGGAAAAAGCAAGGGAGAGCAAATGAGGTGAGATCACAAAAAGGCAAAATGAAAAAAAATTTTTAGTGTAACGGGTTCTATTATATTAGTATAATTAACGTGATAAGGTCATTTAATTAATAAAAAAATTTATTTATTTATTATAAATAAAAAATTAAAATTAAATTATATAAATTTTTGTTAATTATATTAATTAAAAATAAAATTTTTAATTTTTTATTTATAATTAATAGATAAATTTTTTAATTAATTAAATAATCTTATAATATTAATTATATTAACGTAATAATAATACTGTTTTACCTTATATTTTTTCGAGGAAGAGATATGCAACGCCAAAAAAGTATCTATTGGTTTGGACTTTGAGGAAACAAGTGGTGGAGAATGCTATTGGAAGAGGCAAAGTTCCTTCCTTGCTTCCGTATCAACCACTAAATGCAAAACCTATATGCATGCTTCCACCCACATCTACCTTTCCTTATTGATTGTTCCCAGCAAAATTAAACCGTAAAGTTCATCGAAACTCTTTATTTTTCTGCCACAAACGATTCATATAATGAATTTATGACATTATAAATACTACCAGATTTCAATCTATATGCCCTTTTCTTGTGGCACTTGTTGCATGTGCCTTCTCGCATGCTTTGGTGTTTGGAATAAAGATACAATTTTTATGACAGTAGCAGATAGCTCGTAGCTCTCAACAGCAAAAGCCGGAACCAAAGAAAAAGTGAAAGTTGGGTTGGCTACATTGACGTGTCTATCATGCATATCTAAATCCAAGAAAATTACTGGCATGTCCCTTTCTGAAATTGTATTGGGTGCTTAGAGGACGACTTGACTTTATAATTTCTCACACTTATTCGTGAAGGCAAATATTGGGACCAGCCACCATACGATACTAGGGTTCTTCTACTTGTCTTGATTCCTGCTTTCAGGTTTTCACTTTCTCATATAAACATTTTACGGTTTAATTAACGCTTTACTGTCCTGCCAAATGGGTGCAACATATTCATGTCCGTGTTAATACAAAGTAGAGAAATATTTAAGTAAAACGATTTTAATAAAATTATTAATAGAATTATATCATGTCCATTTTGCTTTCTTTATATGCTCCATTAATTCAAAAAATCATCAATATAAGTTCTTGAAATCTAAATTGTTCAAACAATCAATTTCATGATATCATATATATACCAGAAGGAAAAAGAAAAGGAAATTTATCAATCTAATCTCTTCAAATTTCAAGTGTTCAAACGATTAATCCTACAATATCAAAATATAAAGAAAGTCATTAATCGAACATATGAAAATATATCAAAGTTAATACCAATTTGTTTCCTAAAATCATATTGTTAAGTGAAATTAATTAGAGAAAACAAACCCAGTAGGTAATGAATAGTTATGCTGGGATGGTGAATCAAAAATCACACGACCGCGGTGTGCACTAGAAGCATGTCCAACCTATTAAACACCACATACAAATTATCTTAAATTCAAATTCAAATTCAAATTTAAATTAAATGAAATATAAAATTTTTATATTGACTAAAATATAATTTAATTGTTCATTGCTAATTACATCCATGACACTCAATTCATTTCTAATTACATCGATGACACTCAATTTACATAATTTAAAGTGAGCTTGAATCAATGGAAGTTCAAAATAAAGCTCATCTTCTTGAATCT
Source organism: Swietenia macrophylla (assembly GCA_032401905.1). Taxonomy (NCBI): domain Eukaryota; kingdom Viridiplantae; phylum Streptophyta; class Magnoliopsida; order Sapindales; family Meliaceae; genus Swietenia; species Swietenia macrophylla. The sequence goes on from CP135571.1 coordinate 6,040,103, forward strand.
CAAGTTATTTCCTCCTTGAGGAACAAATTTTTATACTTCCATGTCATGTGCATGAAATCCCATGACATCGCTAAATACCTTCTCTCAAAGTGAATCGCTCTGGCAATTATCAAATATCTCAAAAAGACATTCATTGAATTGACTCTGCATAATTAATGTTTGAGTATTCAAAATTTTAAAATGGAAGCATAATTATGTCAATATAATTCTTTCATTGTACTTGCAATGACCTCTATGCTTTCCTTGTCAAATATTGTTCCATTTTTTTGGGTCATGTATTGACATATAACCCATTCTATATATTTTGGCTCCTTTCATTTTTCATCTACACAACATGAGAGAAAATTATAAACATAACATATACATACATATATATATATATATATATTAAAATTTTAATGTAGAGAAAAAATATTAATTTTATAAAAAATTTGGGTACAGTTTTCTCTATATGTCAGTTATTATATCATACAATATTTATATATATATATATATATATATATATATATATATATATTTCATATATGAATATCAATTATCAATCTTCTTAAACTTGAAATTCATATTACATTTATCAACCCACAACAAGTATAGTTGATTTAATGCTGATTAACAATAAGATGATGCCTCTTATAATTTTTACCATAAATAACTAAAATCTTTTTCATACTCGTATAAAGATACAGTGGAAAGAGAATGACCTGACAAGGAATTGAACCAACAATGCAATATATATTCCTTATTTCGCACTTAAGTAAACAATTTGCATCAGGTCACATAAAATTATCTTTATCTTTTGTGATTATTTTTTATTTATTTCTTCTAATGCCTACATATTACAGGTGTTGTTATTGTTAATGAAAATTAGAATTAATTTTTAACAAAAAAGATTAGAATTCGTTGTTAACCTATGTGAAATATGGGTACCTTTGCTCTCTCAGTGCTCCAATAAGCAACTAATATACTTCATTGTTCCGCAACAACTCAAGAAGGGGTAATTGCTACTCGTGGCTTTTTATTAACAAATGGAGTATACAAATCCTTCAATCTATCTCCAACTGTCCTCTAACAATGGAGTTTATATTCATTCGGCATATCTGTGTCATCTTATAAAGCTTAAAATATTTAGAAGAAAAGCTAAAAGGAAATAAGTACTTTGGGCTGACTTGCCATTTATGCCAATGTTCTTCAGGAGGTAACCGGCCTCAAATTAATCACTGAAGATAAATTTTCATCGTTTAAAGAAAGCTGAACGAAAGACAAAACTCTTCACCAAGGCCCATGCTTTTTTGGGGATTTTGTTGGCTATGTACGCTATATCCGATAAGGATAAATATATAATCATATATTATTAATAAAATTAATATTTTATTTATAAATTTTGTTTATCATAAATATTAAATATTTATAAAATAAAGTTTTTAGAGTGATGATAAGAGGAATTAACTTAAATTTATGAGATTCTGTTATTTTTAAATATTCCTAATTGTAAAATTAATAATATTAGAATATTAATAAATTTAATAGATCAACATATATTATGTCTGTTTTTTTTTTTCAAAAAAGTTGATTTCATAAGTTTACTAGTAAAGGTTGTTTATTTAGTCTAAATACTTATTTCAGAATAAATATATTAAATTTATTCACTTAAAAATTTATATAGAATTTTAACCACACATTTACGAGATTTCTTTAAATTATGATAGTATGAATGATCCTTAGACTTAAAGTTTAAATGGTACTTTATATGTTAATCATATATACTTTGATATTAAACCTCTGTCGTCTATAGTGAGATTACACATAAACTAATGATTGAACAATATGAAAAGTATATGAATATTGTAAGATATTAATAAAAGATTTGTTAATTTGGATGACATAAAATTGATAACTGAAGTGGCGCTATTTTAATATAAATGATAATATAAGTTTATAGTCATGGTAAGTTTTAAAAAAATTTTAGAAACTCTAAAATTATATTATCAATTTAAATAAAAAATTTTCAATAACTATAATTTAATAGAGTAAATATTTTTTATATTCTAGAATCATAAGTAGGATATATACGAGGATAAAGAATTCAATTATACAGTAATTATATGCAAATAGATTTTACTAAAATTATTATTTTTTCTAAATTGAAGATCACGATGCATTACTAAATGTTGCTCATTATCTATGAAAATTAATTTCTTAATTAAAGAGTTAATTAGTAATAAATTAATTAAATTCATTTATTTACACTTAATAAGTCTATAATTATATTCATTGTTAATATAAGAAAGAATCTGATAAGTTACACATTTTAAAATATTATGTAATTAAGAAAAAATTATATAAAATTAAGTTTTAAGACTTAATTATTATGTTTTTAAACTTTTTAGGTAAATTTATAATCTTAAAATTATGGATAGAAAAATAAAATTTTAAAAAATATGAGCCAATTTTTAATTTAAAAATATTAATGCTATTTTGTAATATTTAAAAATATAAGTTCTATTTTATAATTTTTTAAAAATTTAGGGGTTAAAATATAATTAAACAAATTATTTGTTTTTAGTTATATTTTTCATATTTATCATAATAATAAATTTATTTAATTAATTTATTAATTAAGAAGATAATTACTAATATGATAAATACTATTTAATTAATTTAATTAATTAAAAATAATTAATTATTTAATTAAAGTGAGATAATAATTCTATTAGATGAGATTAAACTCTATATCTATTTAAATATTTTTAATGTGATTAGGAGTAAATAAATTAAAATTATAAATACCTATTCTCTTTTGATAAAAATATATGAATTAGTTTAATTAATTTTTTAAAAATTTAAATTTTAAAAAATTAATCTTTATGGTCAAAACACATAAACCCCAATTCAAGTCCTTTTTATTTCTTTAGCTAGCACTATAAAAAGATACATACATAACTTTAGATTTAGTAAAATCTTAATTTTTTAGTTTTTTACTCTATATGGATACTATTAAAGACTATACACGGGGTGGTTAAATGAACCACCCAAGTATGGTTCATTGAAAAAAAATGATATTTATATTTTAGTAATAATTTTTAGCTCAAAAATTATATTGATGCAGTTTTAGTGGCAATAAAAAGAAAACTTAAAGGTCTAAATCTTTGTATTCAGCTAAAAGAATTTAATTCGAATATATTCAAAATTAAAAATGAGTTAGAAGTTATAAATATGCAAAAAAATTTGAAAAAAATTATAAATTATAGAAGATTTTATTAGTATAAGATATATTATATAATCTTATTAATTTTATTAATTCTTTTTTTATCATAAATTATGTATAATAAAAAGATTTTTGGGTAGGAATTAAGAAAGTTTTTTTTAATTTTTTCTGTATATAAGATCTTGATTTTTCAACAGATTTACCATGCACAAGCGCTTTCCAAATGATCAAAAGTGCTTTTGTCTTTTCAAACCCATGCATGTTATACATGGTCTAAGCAGCAGTAAAACTCTGTAATGTTAGATTAGTGTCTAGAGGTGGCAAAAGGGCTCGGTTGGTGAATAGTCTAGGCCTGGTTTGGTTCGATCAACTCAACATCCAGGCTGAATGTTCAAAGCCTGTCTTTAACTTCTTTTTTTGTGGGGCCATAATGTTCGTGCAAAGTAGTATGTCTTTAACTTGTCAAACGAGGCGGCTTTGTAAGAAGGAAAAGGGCATTTATCACATAGTCCTAACACTAAAAAAAAATGCCATTAGAAACTCGTAATTAATCTTCTTCTATTTTTCAAATGTTTAGAGCATAATTTCTTTTAGAGTTATAGTTCTATGAATATCAACTGATTATTTTATATTATTATTTTTAATTCTAACTTTAATAGAATTAAAATAAATTTTAAATATATATAATTATTAACAAATTATTAAAAATTCGTATAATTAAAATCATGTCGTGGGATAGAAAAAATTAAATCTTTCAATTTTATTTTCAAAATTTTATCTAAAAACTAGTGGCTAGTATCAAATCAAACATGTACTAAATCTAGCATTTTTAAATCCTATACAAAACAAATATAAGATATTTTGGATTTAGAGTTTCTCATCACATATTCAACATTTTTGCTTTTTTTTTTTTTTTATATTTTGTGATCAACGTTAGAATAAAAAATTTATAATGTAAGTACTAAAAATAAACACAAAAAAAAGTTTAAGATTGTAAAATAATTTTACTTGCAATTATAAATGTATAATTTTTCCGATCCAACTCAAACTAAATCAAGCAAAATTAAGACTATGTCTAAGGTTAAAGTACTGTAATTTTAAAATTATGATTATTATAGAATAAAATCACTTAAAATTAAAAATAAATAGAATAGAGAATAAATTTCACTCGAAATTAGTATGTATTGAACAATTAAATTGCTATACTTTGAAAATGTAGAATAATCCTAAATGAAACCAAGATCAATTTAGTTAAGCCAGCATTATCTATATATTTTTTATTTCTTCTCGTGAATTGGGTTGCAACTAAAATTGTTTTTGTTTTAATTTGAGTTAACGTTGACCTTACTCCACCCAACTTAAGCCACCTACCAACCCTATCTCTAACGCACCGAAGCTTTCTACAAAGCATGACTACATTTAATCCTTGGAAGATGATGTATAAATTTATAGGTATACGTCATTGCTTGCATCAACTTAATTTTGTTTGTTTGTTTATTTTATTTTTATTTTTAAATATGTGAATCAAGAGTAGAAAACAAAACAACAATTTCTTGGTGATGCTACTTATTTCAAGAAGGATTAATTTGAATGACACTTAATATTTAATTTAAAAACTACTGCATATAATTAGCATTGTCTCATTGGTTAGAGCTGAAAAAGATAACCTCATCCTCATGTCAGGAGTGAAGCTTTTGAAGACATGGTCAAGTCCATTCCCTTTAAGAATTGTTTGGGCGCTGAAGCTGAAAGGTGTTGAGTATGATTCAGTAGATGAAGATCTCTCCAACAAGAGTCCTTTGCTTCTCCAATCTAATCCTGTCTACAAAAAGGTACCCGTGCTTATACACAATGGAAAATCAATCACAGAATCACTTGTAATCCTTGAATATGTTGATGATACTTGGAAGCAACACCCTTTGCTCCCTGAAGATCCTCATGAAAGAGGCATGGCTCGCTTTTGGGCCAAATTTGGTGACGATAAGGTAAGCATAATTTTGTCAGAAATCTCTTCGATACCTTTATTACAAAGTTTCAGATCTACTGTTAGTAGTTTTCGACTATCTAACTTTATAGATCCGTCTTGTAGAGAAATCCTATGAAAAACCTGTGTTTAGGCCGTCCTGGAAATTGGAGATCAAAGAAATTTTGGTATTAAGCATCTCTAGTTCTCTTTCAATATTGCAGGTTTTGCCGTCAATATGGAGAGTTTTCACTAAACAAGGAAAAGCACAAGAGGAAGCTATTGGTGAAGCAATTGAGAATCTGAAATTTTTAGAAGAAGAGCTCAAGGGAAAGAAATTCTTTGGTGGAGAGAAGATTGGACTGCTAGATCTCGCATTGGGTTGGCTTGCTAATTTGCACCGTGTATTCGAAGAGATAATTGGTATGAAAATTATAGAGAAGGAGAACTTTCCATTGCTGTCAACTTGGATGCAAGACTTTGCAGAAACTCCAACAATCAAAGAAAGCTGGCCGCCTCATGACAAGCTACTCACCAAATTCCGCGCCATACGAGAGCCATATCTCGCAGTTGCGCAGCCTAAATGATTTGGATTAACAGCTTGCCAGGTTTCTGCAAATGATGGATCTGGTCTTTGATTAAGTTGTTTTGTATTTGTGTTATCATCAGTGTTTCTGTTTCTCATTAGTAGAAAGTGTTTCTGGTTTTATTTTCGTAATGATGGATTAATTAACAAAAACTCTTATCCCCTGTTGGTTAATGCACATCACGAGTCTCATTTGTTTTGCATCCCTATGCCTATTCGGAATTATGTCCCAACTTAGATTTTTCTTATAATCTTGGCTAAAAATAGGGCCACGTAAAGATAAACCCTCAATAAAAACTCATCAAACTAAACAAATATATAAAAACAGAAGACAAGTACGAAGAGCACCGACAGCCTTGTGGTAATTGAGTTTTCTTGTTTCCACCGACATTTTTTTTCTATGAAGAGCCGGCTTTGAAGGTGATAAGAAGGAAGACCATATGCATAGCCTAAAACACTACAAAATGCAATAAGCATCTCGTAAGTAAACTCTTGTCTTTCATATGTTCAGAGCATAATTCTTTCTTAAGAGTTCTAGCTTTAAGAATGAATGACGGATACAATATTTTTTCAATATTGCAGGTTTTGTCGAAACAATACTGAGTGTTTTTACCAAACAAGGAAAAGCACAAGAGGAAGCTATTGATGAAGCAATTAAGAATCTGAAATTCTTAGAAGAATAGCTGAAGGGAAAAAAAATTTTTAAAAAAAGCAAAAATTTTGGCAGAGGGAAGCTTGCACTGATAGATCTTGCATTGGGTTGGCTTGATAATTTGGTCTGTGTATTTTGAAGAGAGAATTGATGTGAAAATTATAGACAAGGAGAAATTTTCCTCGCTGTCAGGTCGTCAGAAGTTCCGATGACCAAAAGAAAACTGGCCGCCTCACGACAAACTACTCTTACCAAATTCCGAGCCATGCAAGCGATAGCCAGGTCTCGCGGAGAAAAAGTCTTAGTAGGGTAGTCTTACTTTCATTGTACGTAGAATTGTTTAATTACTAAATATATAAAAAAAAATTATTTAATTATTGGATTAAAAAAATTATTAATTAATTATAGATAAAAAATTATTAAAAATTTTATTATTTAATTATTTTTTATTTAACTTATGTAAAATTTTTATTAATTTTTTATAAATAATTAATAATTTTATTTTCTTATTAATTAAATTATTTCACTTAAAATTCTCTCTGATACCACTTAAATAAGTTAAATAATTATTTTTTTAAATAATTTATTATGCTTATAGTTAGTAGAAGAAAGACTAAATTTTATACGTGCAAAATTAATTATTAACGAATTATTTATTTCAATATATTTATAACATTTATAAATTAAATACGAGATTGATTAAAATACATCAATATATCATTACATAAAATTCTTTTCGTTAAAAAAAGTTACTACGGTAATTAAATTTTTGTGAATAAATTTATATGTTATAAAACGTTTTTAACCATATAAATGTTATATAATGCTACGCTTCTCAAATATTATCATCAATTTTTTCATGTCAAATAATATCGATAATAAATATTTATAATTTTAAAAATAATTTATAATATATTATATAGCACAATTAATGATATTAATTAATTGTATGATAAAGTTTAAAATACAGTTAAAAAGGGAAATATTGCTAATTCCATCCAAATCGCATCAAAGATATATATATTTTTTCCCTGTAAATGTAGATGTGATTACTTTCCAGTCCAAAATTGTTGACTAAAGCGTCTAAAGCTTAAAGCAACGCGCACATTTTCAGATTGGAGAACAACGTATCCTCGTTTGGAACATGCTTTTCCGCAATCAGTTGGCCTTATAAAATTACAAATTTATACTGTCATTGCTTGCATTACATCAATTATGGAATCAATAAGAGTCTAGAAAACACCGTGCGAGATGCTGAAGCCACTAGAATTTACCTATAAATAGCAAGGCTCGGTTCACTTGTCCTGCAAAATACAAGCTGAGCCCCCATGGCAGAGGAAGTCAAGCTATTGAAGACATGGTCAAGTCCCTATGGTTTGAGGGTTGATTGGGCGTTGAAGCTGAAGGGCGTTGAGTTTGATTCAATAGAGGAAGATCTCTCCAACAAAAGCCCTTTGCTTCTCCAGTCTAATCCTGTCTACAAAAAGATTCCTGTGCTCATACACAACGGGAAATCAATCTCAGAATCACTGATAATTCTTGAATATATTGATGAGACTTGGAAGCAAAACCCTTTGCTCCCCGACGATCCTTATGAAAGGGCCATGGCTCGCTTTTTGGCCCAATTTGTTGACGATAAGGTGAGGATAATTTTGTCAGAAATCTTCTTCAGGTTTCACCACTTTCCATACTAAGTTTCAGTTCTATTGTCGAAGCCAAGCATCTGTTGTCATTATTGTCGATGTTGCAGGTTTCGCCGTCAATGTCGAGTATTTTCTCTAAACAAGGGAAAGAACGAGAGGAGGCTATTGGTCAAGCCATGGAGAATCTGAAATTCTTAGAAGAACAGCTAAAGGGAAAGATATTCTTCGGTGGAGAGAAGATTGGATTGTTAGACCTCGCACTTGGTTGTCATGCTAATTCTTTCTTCTTATTGGACGAGGTAATTGGTGTGAAACTCACGGACAAGAAGAAATTTCCATTGCTGTCAGCTTGGATAGCAGAGTTCAAGGAAGTTCCAATAATCAAAGAAGGCTTGCCTCCTCTTGAAAAATTGCGTTCCATGCTAGAGGCATATCGTGCCTCTGCGCAACAGCCTAAATGAATTGAATTAGCAGCAGCTTGTTAAATTTCTCAAATAATTGAGCCTGAGCTTGAGCTTGAGCTTGCTCTTTCATTTAAGTTCGGTTACTTATACAAGTACTTGTGTTATATATAATAAAGGTTATGTTTACACAAGAATTTTAGTGGTTATAATCAGTTGTCCTTTCCTTTCATATAAGAATATTAGTGGTTATCGTTTAATCGTCTATGTTGTCCTCCTTCTCCTTCTTATTATTTAATTACTTACCAAATATTTGTCAAATTCATATATTTTATTAGATTATAACTTGCATTCAAAATATTATAACTTTGGTTGTCTTTATTTTTTATTATTTTTAATTGCTGGTATTAGAAGTCAATTTTTTTAGGTCAAATTTGGTATATTTTATTATAGTATAATTTGCTTTCAAAAAAGAATTATATTATAACTTTAGTCGTCTTTATTTATTTTTTTTGGAATTTTTAATTGCTCATATTAGAAGTCAAATAGTTGTTAAAGTATATTTTATTTTATTATATTATAAGTCTCCTAATCAAAAGGGGCCTACTCACAAATATATATTTAAAAAAAAAAACCTATTTTCATTAAAAGGAGAAACCATAAGATCATAAAAACTAATCTTTGAGGGCTTAAATAACCAATTTTGTGGAGTAAACTCAAAGGTTATTATTATTATATTAACTAATTAATATTATAAATAGATATAATTTTGAGTTTACTTATAATTTTAACCAAATTAAAATCTTTTAAAGACTTAAGTAAAATGATTACAATAAAATCTTTTAATAGAATTATCTCATTTCCATTTTATTTTCTTTATATGCTCCACCAATTTTTTTTTTAAAAAAATCATCAATATTAGTTCTTGAAATCTAAATTGTTCAAACAATCAATTCTATGATATCAAATATATTAAAAAAAAAAAAAGAAAAGAAAATTTATCAATCTAATATCCTCAAATTTCAAGTGTTCAAACAATTAATCCTACAATATCAAAATATAAAGATTTTAACAATCTAACAAATGAAAATATATTAAAATTAATATCGGGTTTTTTTCTAAAATTATTAACTACTTGCGATGAACAAGTGTTGCCATAAATCATAATTTTTTTAATAAATAAAATTTAATGTTTTAAAAATACAAAGTTTTATATTGGTAAGTGAAATAAATTAAAGAAAACTAACCTAGGTAGGTGACGGATAGTTATGTTGTGATGGTGAATCGATAATCACATGATTAAGGTGTGCACTAGAAGCATGTCCAACCTATTAAACACCAAATACAAACTGTCTTAAATTTAAATTTGAATTAGATAAAATCTAAAACTTTTATATGGACTAAAATATAATTTAATTGTTTATTTCAACTACATTAATGACACCCAAATTTACCTGATTTAATGCGAGTCTGAATCAATTGAAGCTTTGGATAAAATAAAGCTCATCTTACTTGTCTCATGTCATCGACTCCTCCAGGAACACTTTTTCATACATTCATGTCCATTTGCATGAAATTCTATCACATCTAAATTCCTTCTCTCAAATTGAAGCACTTTGCTGATTATCGGGCATCTTAGAAAGGTATTCATTGAACTGACTCTGCATAATTAATGCTAGAAAATTCAAAATTTTAAGATTGTAAGCATAATTGTGTCTATATAATTCTTTCATCATACTTTCAATAGCCACGGTACTTTTCACGTCATGTATTGTTCCATCTTTTCTGGTTCATGTATTGATATATATATATATATATATATATATATATATATATATAAGTCCACTTTATGTATTTTCTCTCCTTTCTTTTTAATTTACACAACATGAGAAAAAATTATAAACATAACATATATATTTAAAGTTTTAATGGATAAAAAAGGATTAATTTTATAAAAATTTTAACAAAATTTCCTTAATATTTCACTTATTGTATCATACAATACTTTTTTTTTTAAAAAAAAACTCCATATATGAATATCATTTATCCATCTTCTTAAACTTAAAATTTATATTACACTTATCAATAAATGGTACACTCAACAAGTATAGTTGATTTAATGTTGATTAACAATAGTATGATGCCTCTTATAATTTTTACCAAAATTAACTAAAATCTCTTTCATGCTGTATAAAGTTACAATGGAAAGAGAATGAACTGACAAAGAATTGGACAATCGATGCAATGCATATATATATATTTACCTCATTTCGCACTTAAGCAAACAATTTCCATCGGGTCACATAAAATTATCTTTGTTTCTTGTGATTATTTTTGTTTATTTCTTGTAATGCCTACATATTACATGTATTATTATTGTTCATGAAAATTAAAATTATTATCTTTAACAAAAGAAATAAAATTCGTTATTGAACTATGTGAAATATACTTATCTTTGCTTTCTTAGTGCTCTAATAAGCAACTACTATTCTTCATTGTTTCGCAACAACTCAAGAAAGGGTAACCGCTAGTAGCAGCTTAACATTTACAGATGGAGTATACCTTTAGGGTATTTTCAAGGAATGAGAAGCCGGGAAGCAAGATCACCAAAATAAAGGATGAGATTCTATTTTCACGTTATTAATAAGCCGTACAACATTGCAAAGGTAACTGTAGACAAGTCATAAATATCATAATTGTGGGAAGTAATTATTTATTAATAAAGAATAAATAACGACCCATTAAATGAGAAAACAACCTATTAAATGGAGTGTCTATTGGGATGGCAATTTTATTCGTAGATTGGCAAACCTGTCAGTATACGTCCATCGTCGGACAGATTAAGTATGTCACTTAGAGGATTTGGGATGAATTTGAAAAAAATAATCAAAACCCGCAGCCGATTAGGGACAGATATAAGAATGGATACAACAGCAGGCATCCGCTGTTGTATGCATTCTTTTTTTTTTTTAATGCAAGAATGGCATATTTTCTTTTATAAAGGAAGAACCAATTCCTACCAATTACAAACTTAAGACAACCCAGCTACCATAACGAAATGGTTTGGTTTTGATGAGTTGATGTTATCTTTACATGTGTATACTCGTTGCTTTACTCAAAACATACTGACATAGACATACACTGGAAGGTTTGAACATTATTGCTACTTTACATTTCCTAATTCTATAGCTATGTCTATATAATTAGAAAATTAATTAAAGTGGCTATGTAATTTGGTCCAATGTATATTCTGGTTTCTATAAATTAGAAAATTCATTATTATATCTATTATAAGAAAATAGGTATTTTTATTCTTTCACTTCGTCCTCTGTTTTTTACTTGAAGTTGAAGCTTCATATTATATTCAACATAGCCAAGGAGTGGATTAATGTTTATATTTTTCTTGAATTTTATAGTATAGTTAGTCTACAATTGGTTATGCAGCAAATTAGGAATTTTGGATGTTTATTTGAGCTGAAATTGTTGTGTTGTTGCAAACATGGCTGTTGCTGATATTTACATGCTAGTGTAAATCCCTATTTGCATTACATTAGTCACAATTAATATACGATTGGCCCTTTTTGGTGTTGCTTAATTTCTTTTTTTTTTTGGTTGATATTTTGTGTATGAATTTGTATAAGAATTATGTGCTTTTTTTTTTTTGAAAATTGTGATCAATTTTATTTTTTATTTCATGTACTTGATATTTTATGTGAAAGATGTATGTTATTTTGAATTAATACTAAAAATTTATAATTTTAATTAAATAATTTGTAAATTTAAATTTAATATTTAATAATAGTATAAGTATAGTTTAAAAATATAAAAAAAATAGCTAAAAATACGTAAATATTCGCACAAGTTTAGTAATTATTAAAGATTTATTTAAGTGAATTTGATAATAAAATGTCAAATCTGCAGCGAGTTTGATATTAAATTTTCTTAGTAGTTACAGATGCGAGTTTGAAAGTACTTGTCCCAAACTCACACCGTTGCCATCCCTAGTGTTGGTGTCCAAAAACTTGACCTTAAAATTTTTGCCGATTAGGGTTCTTTGTGATCATTTAAAATACGCTCAACCGACTGCTTGAGCGCTAATCTTGTTGAGTTTTTTTTGCGTTTTTTGCCCCTAACTCACTTTCGTACTTAGTTGCTTGTGTGTGTATTGCATTGAAGAGGTAAGACAACTTTTAAACCTCTCACAACTTTTAGACAAGGAGTACAACTCTTAACTTTGACTTAAACTCAAATTATCCTAAGATAACTATTGAAGGATAATCAAAAATAAGAAGATGCAAATAATTTGCTGTAAAATATGCTATATTATTCAGATGATATATTTACATAATATATGACTATTTTTATAGTGATATCGGCTCTGAAATTCTTTATCTTATTTTAAAATAAACTCCTAATTTATTTATGAAAAAAATTCTTAAATTATCTATAATTAAAAAAAAGAAATTTCTACTTAAATTCAGATTTGTTGGCTTGCTGTATCCTATTTGATGTTAAACTTGATAACCTCATGTTTCCTGTTGCTGCTGAATCTCTGCTGCGGAATTTTTTGTGGACAAGGACAAAGCTTTGTTAGGCCTTGGTGCAGGGTTGATTATGGGTTGATGTTGCACTTAGTGTGCCCATTTTCTCGCAATGCTCTGCTACTGGCGGTAATTCTCGCAAATGCTGGTGCTGGCTGCAGCATGTCGGCATGTGCGCACTGATGGTTTGCGTCATATGGTTGTTAATGATGTGCGGCGAGTTGTCGCTGGTGGCGTGCATGCTAAGCGGACCTGTGCGCGCTGCATGGCATTTTTTGTGTGCTACAGGTCTCCTCAGGTGCATTGCTCGTCATTTTCCGCGTGCTTGTTGGCACTTTGCGTGCGTTGCTCGGCATTACCCATACGCTTGTCGGCACTTCGTGCGCGTTGCTGCTGTTGTTGCATGCAACCTCATGCATGATGGCATGCAAGTTAAGCGCTGCTTGCTGTGTGCTTGCGTGCGCTACTTGTGAGTCATCGTGTGCTTCCTACGAGTTGACGTGCAGTGCTTGTGGGTTGGTATGCGGTGCTGGCATGCAATGCCTGCAGGCTATCGTGCAATGTCTGCGGGCTATCGTGCAATACCTGTGTGGTATCGCGCGTTACTTTTTTGTTGTCGCGCGCAGCTTGCTACCTATCGCACGCGACTTGCATGCTTCCTTGTGCAATGTCTTGCATTACCTGCTGTGCGCCTGTGCATGCAGTAGGATTTTGGTGCACTAAACTTTCCCTTAATGATGAACTTTTTCCACACATGCTAGCCTCTGTGGCTTTGCGTGCTGCTCTCCATATCGTCATTGCCTCTCATGCTTCTTCTGCCTTTTTTCAGGTCCTCAACACTTGCTGCCTGTAAAAATGATTAATATTTATAAATATACATCATATTTATAGACTAAATAAGTTTAAGTCCACCTTGACTGTTAGAAATAAGTAATATTCACACCGGAAGGTTTTGATCATTGAAAGATTGAGTTCCATATAATTTCTGAAAGGAATGTTCTGTTATCTAAAGTTTTGAAGGTTATTTTGTTAATCAGATGGAGAGCTGTGCTGAAGGATTCATACAAGTATTTCAAGGGCGTTTTAGCTTGCGCAAGTAGGGCTAACCCCATTTGGTTTAATGTTTGCGTTTTCTTTCAGATTTGGCATTTCGGCGATGTGTGTAAGGGCATAAGTATCTAAGTTGAATTCTCTCTTGTTTAAAGTAATTTTCAAATGTTTGATATTCCCCTCTCTCTGCCCTCGCCCCCCTTGTGCCATATTGAAACATTTTGATATTCTTGTCAAAATACTTTGCAACTTCTGTTTTGAAGTTTATGAAAGTAGTGAAGGAATCTAATATTTGAGTTAAGGGATACAACCAGGTAAAATTTGAGAAGTCATCAATAAATATTATATAGTATCTATATCCTTGATTAGAGATCAATGGTGCAGGACCCAGAGGTTTGAGTGCATTAGTTTTAAGGCCATGGTAATCTTTGTTTTTACACTTTTGAAATTCATTGTGTCCCTTGCGAAGTTGACAGGCATTGTAGAATTCTAAAGAGAATTTTTCATTGAATATATGTGAATTACAAGTTGATAAAGTGTTCTTGAGAGCTGTTACATTAAGGTGAACTAGTCTTCTATGCCATAGGTTTGGATTGTTTTTAGCTCCCAAGTTTTCATCACTTGAACTCAAGATGCTAGACATGACAGACGACACAGACTCTGGTTTCTTGATTTTAGGAACTCTAAGACTCGATCTTAATGGTTTATTTGAGGAAGACTCTCAAAATTGGGGAAATAAGCAATAGCTTGTAAAGGTCATTGTTAACCATTCCTTGAAGTAGAAGTGTCCCCAACTTTTTGTCCTTTATCATGCAAATGTTTCCACAAGACACAATAACTACATTATTATTTTGTGAGTTTGGATATGCTAATCAGGTTCTTAGTAATCTTAGTTGTGTAGTAGAAGTTGCCCTACATGAGAGATTTTGAGCTTATCACCATTATCTACTTCAAGTTGTTCCTGTTCAGTGTACTCAGCAGCCAAGTCAAATTGTTCAAGTTGTTTGTAATGTGATTCGATGCTCCACTATCGAGGTACCGTGAAAGACTTGCAAGGTTCTCAGATGCAATTATGAAGGCACTCTTCTGATTTGGTCTTGCAGATGTTTGTGGGGAGAAGTCTCTGTTGAGTCTATGCCAGTAGGCTGCTGCCATATGCCCAATTTTGTTACAAATTTGGAAAACCGGTTTGCTTCCTTTGTTGCCTACCTTTCCTCTTCCCTTGCCTTCAAATTGATTGTTTTGACTAAATTCTGACTATTATTTCTATCATTGCCACTCCAAATTCTTCCTTGAAAGCCACCAGTTTGGGCAAAGTTTGCTGAGAAAGCTAGTTGTTGATTCAGATTGTTCAGTGACTGGTTCATTTTAATCCTGTTTTCAAAGCTCAGAAGCAGCGGCATTTTGTCTGCTCTCAAAGTTATGCTGACAACAACTGAATCATATTCTGAGCTTAAGCCTTCCACGAGAGACATTGCAAACTCATCATTGGACACAATGTTGCTTGCAATCCTCAAATTATTCATTTACGCTGAGTGCGTCTTTCCTTGAGCTTCGAATCTGTGACCTGAGCTACATAGATCTAGCAATGGTCTGTGCTGAGAAGAGCTTTTCCAAAGTCATCAATACCTCCCTTGATGTATTGCACTATATTGTTGAAGCTAAGATGCCTTCAGTCATAGAGGATAGCATCCAATTCATGAGCATTTGATCTTTTTCATCCAAGTTTGATACTCAGGGATCTCGGATGTTCAATGTTCTAGTGTTCATCCACTATCATATTCATCCTTCTTGGCATGTTGTGGTTTTCTTCAATGATATTTAGTAACGCATTGGCTCGAATGCTTGGCAAAACTTGTGATTTCCAGATCAAGTAATTTGTGTTTGTAAATTTAATGTGTATTGAAGGTGAATGTTGTGTTTCTAGTGCTGTGGTCTGCGTTGTGTTTGGTTGAGAGGTGGAGCTTTGGTTGCTGTCACTCATGTTTTATCAGGCTCTAATAGCAAGTTAGAAAACTTGAAGCTTGCAAAATGGAGGAAAAATGTATTCTTTACTGAATGTTAAAGGCCATACAAGCTAG
>CP135571.1:6071161-6129110 GCA_032401905.1 Swietenia macrophylla
GCTCAACTTGTGTTAATTATCTTTTGTGGTTGTGGATACTAGTCGCTTTAGTCTTTTGGGTACTCCCATTGGTTTTAGGTTTGAATGCTATTCACGCATGAGTTTAGAGAATTAGTTTATATTTATTTAGTAATTTTTTTTTTCTAGAAAATTTTTTTTTTTCTCTTCAGGATTTCAACTTTTGTCTAAATACAAGACTAATATGGAAACTCAAAATGTTTAAACCTACTAAGTTAAAAATATCCATCGCCACAATATTAGAATATCTTAACATCAAAAAATTTCTAATTATTAATTTCAAAATACAAAATAATAGTAAATTCTTCTTGAATTTAGAGTGAGCAAATTCAACCCACACTTGTATACCACTTACCAAAAAAGAAAAAAAAAATTTTGAGTCACTAGTCAGAACCAACAAATACTATCTTGCCCATATGAAAATTTGATTAGTCCTGTCTCCTAGATTTCCTTTGGATAATCCGTTTGTGTTCGTCAATCGATCGATCGTCTGAGGTGGACACGACCAAGATACAGAAGAATCTTAGCACCTGAAGCTTTCAAAGGATTGAATAGGAAATTTTTGTAGAATTTGTGATTCAAAAATTTTTTTGGTTCTGTTATAAGGAAGCTCACGTGGCAAGTTCTTGTTTGTGCTGAGTTGAAAAGATTGTTGAAGTTGGTGTTTTGTTTTAACTGTTTCTTGAAGAACTTGGGAGAAAACAGAGCATGAATAGAAGTGAGATGCTGATACTCAGTGAGAGAGTGGAGAAAAGAGTAAGAAGTTAATTGAACAGGTTCTAAGTTTCTTGTATTCTCCATTGAAGAAGAAGAGATCGAAGAGGGGAAGAGTAAACTTCTGCAGAATAAAAAAAAAAAAAGAGTGCAGGGAGGGGATGTGCTTCTTGTTTTTCTGTAACTTCCTCTTCTAAAATTGAACAAGATTCGATCTGAGTTCTTGAAATGTCATGTTGTTCTTTCATTCCACATTTGATTAATTGGTGAATTGATTGTCTAGAGTGCTAGAGTGAATTCGATAAAACTGAGTTCTTGGCTTCTTGAATTACTTAGACAGTTTGTGTTAGATAATTTTTTCATATAGTCTTCGTTGGTTGGGATCAATTTCTCTACAATTTGAAATACAAATAACAATTTAGGAAGATATAGCCGGGCAAAACGCTGCATAAATGCCTGACCAGAGAGTATGATCAAACCTTACAGCACGACAAATGGCACGATTGAAGAACCTAGCCCAGAGGAATCCTTATTGTCGAAGAAGAAATAGAATCTACTAGTTACAATATGACTAGTTTGTAAAATGATAAAAATTTGTAAAACAAACATAAACAAAAAACACAGGAACACAAATACCAGGATGTAGAAACACGAGTAGGATGCAACATAAAATATAAAACCCAAAAACACTACCTAATCAATCACAGATTGATACAGTCGGTGGCTTTAAAAGACACAGTCCTTTCCGCAGCATCATAGCCCACCAAGAAGTTTGTCTGCACCAAGTTACCGTAAATTGCAACGTTGCCAGTCGATCCTTTAAAAACGAAGCAAATAAGTTCTTCACTAATCCTGACGAACGTGTTTGACGTAGCCAACTCAACATCCGCACCATTAAAATGTGCGGTTATATTGGGAGCCTTGAAATTATTATTGAAGTTGTAGCAGAGGTCGAGAACTCCATCAGGGTCTTGGACGGGATTGGCTGTGATCAAACTGGACACTGCTGAAACCAGTTTTGAATTAAAATCCGTAGGTAAAAGTGTCAAAGTAGTTCCAGAATCAATGATAATGTTGCCTTCTGAAGTTTCAGAGGAAGAATCAAAAGCAATTCGCTGGTTTCCTACACTGATTGCTTCAAGTGTAAGAAAGTAGAAGGTGTCGGGTTCCTTCGCAACCAAAGGAGTAGAAACCACCCCACTTCCTGAAACAACTCCGTTGATACCAAAATTCATTTTGCTTGTGTTTTTCTCCAAAGACGATTCCAGTGGCACCAAGCAATATGAAAACTTGCCGGCTATTGATGATCCCATTTGGGAAATAAGGGAAACAGCACCGCCACCGAGGCCAACTATGCCACTAGTTTTTTGGTTGAATTTCCCATCATCGTTATGCCCGCATCCGAAGACGGTTTTCGGAAGAGCTACGGGCCGGCTTGATGTTGAACCAAGAGTAATGGTATCAACAGCAAGATTACCATTTGAAAAGGATCTATCGCCATAAGAAACTGAATATTGACACGTTTCATCGTTAGAACATGAAATGCCCTCAAGAGATGCGCATTGCTTTGAGTCGCAGGTAAGATCTTTGTAAGTAGAGGACATTTGGGGATCAAAAAGAGGAGGTTCTTGCTCGAAACATTCTGTGCACGGCTTGCACTGGGTCCATACAAGATCGCTTCCTGTATCAGCAATGGCTAGAATCTCGGCAGGCGGAGTTCCAATTGATATATTGATAAGAAACTCACACCCGATGGACATTATATCAGCTTGAGCTGTATTTCGAGAGGCAAGAGTTCGATCAAAATGACTGAGACGGGTAACAGAACGACGCAAAGCCTTTGTCACTCGTTGGTAGTCAGTCTCTTCAGGATTGTAAAAGGGAGATTTTGGCGACTCACGACGAATAAGTTCAAGACTGAAACCTCCCTTCTGAGCTTTTGAAGGGGAGATTACAGAGACACAGAGAATGAACAATGAGATAGCAAATTTTGCCATCGCTGAAAATGTGATATTCACTGCTAGTGGTTTTGTAAGGACAAGTGAATGATTTGGTGCATTTATATAGGAGGGCACTGAGGGGAGAGATGAATCTAAAACAAGAAATAGAAGAGGTAAATAAAAGGAATGTTCAAGGTATATAATTTACGTTCTTCCCCGGGAACGACTGCTGCTATTTATACTGTTGCATGGATTTCCAGAGATTTTTTTGACTGTAAAATCTTTATTGAATCATAAATGAAATTAAATTATTTACAAGATACATGCAAATAATATTAATTAACGTTGCAAATATCAAAGGCCGGATGCCATTTACCTCGTCTTGCAACCCAAAAGCTTGGCTGTCATAAATAAATGGCGACATATGCCATATAATTATTATTAAATCATTTAATAACAAGACTTTAAGACATTTAACATCTCCTTCCTTCCTTTCTATCTAACTTTTTCTTGCACACCAAATACATAAAAGTTAATTTCGACCAACGGAAAATGAGGATCGTGCAAAATTGAAACATTAAAATGACAATCTTTAATTCTATATGGTATATCAAAGGTTTCCTAAAATAGTGCGATTTTGAACGTTTTCATAATATTTTACTTTCGTTAAATCCATGAATGTAAACGTTCGGGATTATGTCTAGGGCCATCAAGAGACTCTATATTACTAAATATTCGGTGAATTTCCAAATTATTCACTTGTATATATGCAGCTAACTTAGCCAAATGTTCAGCAAGCACTATTAATATTTAGTGTTGAAAAGGTTTAGGTTACATATTACAACAACGAACAAAGTTTAATGAGCATTCTGATGTATTATATATAATGTATATGTGACAGAATTATTATTGAATCTTGTACGGATAGCATTATACAATTGATATACACTAAATTTCCCAACTTCATTTGTTGTTGAAGGAGATAAATTTGCTTTATTTTCTATCACTTTTCTCATTATTCTTAGCTGATCAGTAAAGGTTGATTGATTTGTGAGAATTGTTCCATACTCACAGCTGTAACTCATAATATTTTTGTGTTTTATTTTTCAATCTATCAATATGTTTATTTTTTTTTCTTTGATGATCTTACTTTCTTTTATTTAGTATGCAAAGTGTATATTAAAATACTTGAAGCAAGATTAATTATGAATTTATTTTTGTCAAGGTCTAAGGTTGTTATTATATTTTTAGTCTGAAATTTGCATGGGTTTGAATTTAACCAAGAACAGAATAAGTTTGAAAGTATTTATATGGATGATACTTTTTATTTTGTTTTCTTTCTTAATGTTTGAATACAAGTGTTAACTTGTTTGGTTCAATAAATCTAAAATATCTTAAAATTAGTATTTTCATATAGATGTCTGTTAAGTTGTTCATATGTATTGAAAATACATATATATTAAAGTTTTGGCAAGGCAAAAAAAAAAAAAAATTGAGTATACACAAAAAAGTTTGGCTAAGCCAACTTAATAACTTATTAAAACAAATATGAGTTAAAAGATGAGTATTTTATTTTAATTAAATATATATATATATATATATATATATATAGCTTATTTGTGTAATCTTGTTAGTCATCCAAGAATCAATCATTTGGATAAAAGAAAAATCTAAATAAATTATATTATTACATTACATAAATTTGTAAGTTATAAGACTTATTATAAAAATTAAAATAGTTAAAAAAAAAGAATCAATGACTTTGATTTTATGACATAAAAAATAACTAAATTAGATAGGGATGGATATTTTTATTGTGAATTTTACATATCCTATTCACAATATAAATAGCTTATAATCATATTTAAATTATAAAAAAAAAACATAAATGTTGGATAATAAGTTAAATTCAATCTTTAAAAGGAAAAAAAAAACAACTCCTAAATTTATTTATATATCAAAAACTATTGACATTAATATTCATTAAGGTTGGACTATCTTTACTCTAAAATTTACTTTAACCAACTGTGTTTTAACAAAATATTTTAATATAAAATTAATTATAATCTATCTTTTAAAAAATAATCTAACATAAGTATATAAAACAATATTACTTTTTATAAGAATATAGCACACACTCATTGCAAAAGAAACATAAAAGTGGAATTTAAAATTTTTTTTATGTAGTTGTAAAAATTAAAAAAAGGTCTTCATCATTCCCTTAAGTCAAAAAAAATCTAGTTACTCAAAATTTTGAGTTCAACAACACAAAGAATTACATAAAATAGAAACACAAGCAAAGGAATAAGAAAAGTCAGAAAATAGACCTTCAATGCTTGATTATCTTCTTTACTTTTCCTTCTTGTGTTATTTCCCTTAATCCCTTGTGTTCTTCCTTAGCATTAGTGGCTCCCTTTTCTATAGACATCTCTTCTCTTTTTAGAGAGTTAAAGTCCTTTTCATGCTAGGATTAGGAAAATCTTCCACTTTTCTCTTTTTTCAAGACTCCCTTTTCTTCTGGAACTCTTCTGATTAAGAATTACCTCTCTTAGAAATTCTCATACTGCTTGGTGCCACTAGTCTCTGAGGCTGCAGCAACCTCAGTAAGCAAAATCAATTTTGGTTCCAATGGAATGGTTTCGGGCGCTGGGGTGGTTTCCACTTCCTTGATTGCGAAAGACCCTAAAGCCTTCTACTTTCTTACAATTGAAGCAGTCAGTGTAGGAAACCAGAGAGTAACGGCAGCCCCTACGGAGGGAAACATCATCATTGACTCTGGCACAATTTGGCATATTTGCCACAAGCTTTTAACTCAAAATTGATCGTAACAGTGTCAAGTTCGATCAATTCAACCCCCCATTGCAGACCCTAAGGGACTGCTTGATATTTGCTTCAATTTTGCAACTTCTAATTTCAAGTTTCCCTCAATCACGGTTCATTTTACGGGTGTAGATGTGCAGTTGAGCCCTTTGAACACCTTCGTTAGGATTAGTCAAGAACTGGTGAGCTTAGTTTTTAAAGGAGTTGATCAAGGTCCTGCAATCTAGGGTAACTTGATGTAGATGAACTTTTTGGTTGGCTGTGACAATCAGAAAGGGACTGTGTCGTTTAGATCCACTGACTGCGCCAAGCAGTAATTTGGTAATGTTGGAAGTGAGAGTTTTTCTAATTTGTATTCGTGGACTAAGTGAAAAAGAACAAGATGTATATTAAAAATAACTTAATAATTTGGCAATGTGTTCAATGTTTTACAAAATATTGACTTGTTATCTTCTAATTGCGAAGTTGTTGGGTTGCTAATCATGTATTTGTAAACTTTCAAGACAGCTTTATAATTTCCTTAAAATGTATAGTGCATTTTATGAATTTATATATGTGTGTTTTGTGCTAGTATCTTTGTTTATTTTTTAAATTTTCAGTAACAATAAATTATTAATTAATCACTAAATTCAAAATTTTATGTTATATATATATATATATATATATTAAATAATGGTATAATATTTGTACAAATTAACAAAAAAATGAAACGATATTTTCTCATATATATAAAAATACACACACATATATTATATGTGTGTGTATCTGTATGTGTTTATGATGATTGAGTTCTTTTTTTCCTAGTGAAAATTTTCAGGTATTCAGTCATCCTTGAATACGAAAGATTTTATTGTATGACTATTGGGTTCTTTTCCTCTTGGCCAATTCTATTGCTCCCCACTACGAAATTAAAGCTCAAGTAAAATGAATTAAATTCCTGAATTATTGATCCATCAATTAATTAAAGCTCAAGAAAGTCTAGCGAGGCAAAATCAAATTTGGTTTTTTTATATATAACTTGAATTTGCCTTTTTTATAATGTCATGATTGATTCACTGCTTCTTCAATGTCCTTAAATAATAATTCATATTCATAAATTTTTTGACAATCACTACGTTCAAAAGATTGATATTAATCCAAATTAATGCAGACAATTCAAAGGTCTTCATATTTTTAATCCTTCTTCAGAACTGTGTCCAGGTATATACAACATGGAATGTATGTGGGGATATATATTTGAAATACGCATAACTAAAATTTTCATATAGCTTATATCAAATATGTTAAATTTTTTTTTTTTAGATTAAATATCTTTTTATTATATTATTGAACTATATTATTTGATTTCTCACAGTACGATAATTATAAATCTGTAAACTCTGTTAGTCAAAAATTAAAACTAATAGTCTAAATTCATAAAAAGCAGCAACTCATGCAACAGAAAACATTTATATAAACTCATAACATAACAATATATAAAGAGACTTATGAAGCCATATTGAAAGGTTTCAATTACATGATAAAGTAATTAACAGCGGTATTTGAACATTACATGGTAACAAGTCAATGTTTTGTAATAAAACTGAAAACATTATCAGTTGTCAGATTACTGCTTGGCGCAATCAGTTGGTTTAAACGACACAGTCCGCTTTTCATTGTCATAGCCAACTAGGAAGTTCAACTGCATCAAGTTACCGTAGAGTGCCGGACCTTGATTAACTCCTTTAAAAAGTAGGCACACAAGATCATCACTAATCCTAAGGAATGTGTTTGAAGGATTCAACTTTACATCTGCTCCCTTAAAATGAACCGTGATCTCCGGAATCTTGAAATTGGAAGTAGCAAAATTGTAGCACAGATCAAGCAATCCATTAGGGTCTGCAATGGGGGTTGCATCGATCAAACTTGACACTGCTGAGATCAATTTTGAGTTAAACGCTTGTGGCAAATATGTCAATGTTGTGCCAGAATCAATGATGATGTTTCCCTCCGTAGTTCCAAACGAAGAAGGATCAACTGCTACTTTTTGATTTCCTGCACTGATTGCTTCAAGTGTAAGAAAGTAGAAGGTTTTAGGATCTTTTGCAGTCAAAGGAGTTGAAACCACCGCAGAACCCGAAACCACACCGCTAGAACCAAAATTGATTTTACTTGAGCTTGCAGTCTTAGATGACAAAGTTGGCACCAAACAGTACGAGAATTTTCCACCTAATGTAGGACTCATTTGGCTAACAAGGGAAACACTGCCCCTTCCAAGACCAACTATGCCAGTCCCTTCCGGTCTAAAGGTTCCTTCATTTCTGTGTCCGCAACCAATAATGGTTTGGGGCAGAACGACAGGCCGGCCGCTTGTTGAACTCAAAGTAACGGTATCCGTGGCAAGATTACCCTTTGAGAAGGATTTATCCCCGTAAGAAACCGAATATGCGCATTTTCCAAAACCCAAAATGGAGCAAGAAGTTCCTCTCATGGATCCACATTGCTTTGACAAGCAAGAAAGATCTGCATAAGTGGAGGATTTGACAGGATCAGAAAGAGGAGCTTCTTGCTTGTAACAGAAGAAGCAAGGGTTGCATTGTATCCAAATGAGATCGCTTCCTGTATCAGCAATCGCTAGAATCTCAACGGGCGGCGTTCCGAGTAATATTTTCATGAGAAACTCGCCGTGACTGGGGATTATATCAGCCTGAGCTGGAGTTGTAGATGCAAGATTTGGATCAATGAGCTTGACCCGATAGAAAGAACGACATAAAGCATTTATAATTCGTTCATATTGACTTTCATTAGGGTTGAAGAAAGGAGACTTTGGAGAGTCACGATGGATTAGTTCAATACTGAAACCTCCGTCTTGAGCGTCAGTTACAGAGATACAAGAGAAACAAAGAACGAAGAATGAGATTGCTAAAACAACACGGAAAAGAGATTGATGAATTGCAGAGGCTGCCATGGATTACTAAATGAGGCTTTGAGAGAGAAATTAATTAAACTGGGGGATGATGCGACGGTGTTAATTATTCAAGGACTTATATAGGGAAGGAATTAACGGAATGATAATCAAGAACTTAATTAACACAGGGTTTCTTCTTTAATGTGAATTCAAAGATTGACAACTCCCTCCAATGTTGCGTGAGGTTTTATTAATTTTTTTTTATTTGATATTGTTTTGCTGTGAAATCTTTATAAAGTCACAGGCGAAACTGCTTTAGATGTTCATGCGAAAACATGGTCAGAGAAGTCAAAGTTGGCATCACAGTTTCCCAGTAACACTATTTTATTATTGAATCACAAGGGTCAGAGAAAATCCCTGCATCTGCGGCATGACATTGTCGATTGAGAGTAGAATTATTGGAGATATTAGTTAACAATCTGCTATATTATTCTCTCTGCTTCTTTTTACAGACAAATGAGGAAATGTTGAAGTTTAATGAATGATCAATTTGACATATATCACATAAGTTAACACATTTGAGCAAGGGAAGTATACCATATTTAACTTTCAAAATTGGGTGATTTTAAAGCATCCTTATATCGACAGCTCAGCTCAGCCTATCAAAGTGGATGATAAATCAAGTTTCAGTGCAGAAAACATTTATTTCATTAATGTTTATTGCATTATTTATACTCTTTCCTCGCTTGAATGATCATCTCCCCACTTTTGAGAATCTTCCCCCACAAAGAGTAAAAATAACTTTTATTATTAACAAATACACGTACAAAATATAAAATTCTGTAATATACACATAAAAATATCCACATGCATGCTTTGCAATAGTTTGTACTTAAAATTTTTATTATTTATATTAAACAGTTTTTCGATCTTTTCTTTCCACTTTCTAAACCAGTAATAATGGTCGGCAAATCACATGGTTTCTATGTATTATTGCACCCCTCTCGTACATTTCTAGAGAATCTTACGTTTCTCCATGTTCTTTCTGTTCGCATGTTTTGTTTTGTTTTGTTTTGTTTAGATTCAAATCCTTTGTTGCTTTATTTTATTTTATTTTATTTTTTCACATTATGAGAGTAAATTAATAATTAAAAACTATCAGGTAATGAATGACATAGATAAGTTTTGTAATAGAAGAGTAATAATACTTACATAATCTCTTAATACTCTCATATTATTGAAGACACTCTAGAAACAAAGTATTTTAAAAATAATAGAATATTACAAACTCTCTATTTATAGAGCAAAAATCAAAATAATAATTCAAAGCATATACATAAATGTGAAATTATTACAAACTTTCTAATTTATAACATAATTTTATTATGTCATGCAAGTCAACTAATGAACTTGGAGAGAGAGAGAGAGAGATGATTTCATGATCTCTGCTTGATTCTTCTCAGCCTCTCTCAAGCTGGCCTAAAAACCAAAAATTGTGGATTTGTTGCTTGTCTTGAGTTGCTTTTGTGGATTTGTACTTTGTCTTGAGATATTTGGATGTCGAAACATTCTTTTCTTTTCCACGTCCGAGAGATTTTCGAATGAAGAATTGAATTGTTTGGTTAGAGAGAAAAATTGCAAGAAAACTGGGAGAGAAACTTTGTTTTCGTTAAGTTTTGTATTCAATCAATAGTTGTTAAAGGAGAGTACAAGTCCTATTTATACTAATTACATCTTCTAGAAAGTGCTTAACTACCAAATAACTATCTTCCTTAAAACCAGAAGAATGAACTAACAGAATTATATTCTGGTACTAGCAGCAAACTAATTCCAGCTAAATGCCAACTTGGCATTTCTTCCTTAGTTGCCTTCTGTTACAGCTAACCAACTCAACCAGTCTTGAATTCAATCACTCATGAGAAGCTTAGCTAGTAACTGCCTTATCTTCTACCTGGTGCATTTGCTGCGCTAATTGATGAGAGCTGGACTGGGTTACGTGATGCAAGTCTTGCCTATGAGCGGTACCACAACCTGATTTGCTGATTCCCTTAACATTTCGAACAATTTTTTACTCGGAAGCCCTTCGCATCATTTTTGTTAAGAAAATCTTAGTATCATACTAGTATGCGTTCCCATCATCAATATCTGAAAAATCTTCCAGCTATATGTAATCAACCATAAATATTGTCAAAGTAAGTGGTATGTAATCAGCTATATGTAATCTTCCAGCTATCTTAATAACGTCCAGATGTCTTGCCATGTAAATAATAATAATAATAATAAGATAATCTCAAATTCGCTAAGCAATCAGCCATAGTATTTCTCTCTATATAAATATGAGAAACTTAGAATTCCACGGAACCAATCACCTACCGACAATTCAGCTAATGGGGAATTTAAAGGAGAGCTATAAATACGTAAATTAATAGCCATCGAATCACTTTCGAGATAAATCAAACGCCAACCCTTTTGAAAAAATAAGTCGATCGCCCCAATAATAGCCTAAATCTTTGCGAAGAAAGAAGTTGATGGAACCATGTGGAAGAGTAAAACACCTTTTAAATAATAACCACAATAAGAAGAACAATATATATATATATATCTTGATCAAGATAATGGGGGAGAATGCCAAAAAAGGGTAAAACTTTTAGGAGGCCACCACAGTGATTTCTACAGATTCAGAATAAAGATTAAGTTGAAATACAATACATTTTATTGTTTAAGATACATCTTCTTAGCATATGCTCTTAAAGCGATCAAAATTTAATAAATTAAGAGTATCAACAGGGGTTAGAGACCTATTTGATACAAATTGACTAAATCATATTTTTATTAGTAAAATATAAAAATACAAATTCAGATATTGTTACTTGTAATTTGATTATAAAAATTAAATTTACATCTTCTTTTGCTCTTTTTTATCGTTTGCTTTTAAGGATCTATTGAATAATTGATACATAGCATAAATAATATTGAATAATGAAAATTCTATTTTAATTTTTCAGGCAATTAACCAAAAATTTACCGTATTTAAATATAAAAAATTTATTAAATTTATAATATTTGATATAAAGACTTGTCAAAAATCAATTTTAATCCGGCCAATCCCTTCCCTTTCGCCTCTCAACCCTTCTCCACCCTAATTGTTTAACAATTACTTCAAGACTCCACTACTTTATAATTTTTAATAAAATAAATGCTTGACTGTAGTTTATTCCACTAATTAGGTTATTTTGATTAGCAGTTTTTTTTACCTTAAATATTGTCTAAATTTTCATCTATCGTGTTTTTTCAATTTGATTATAAGGAGTTATGAATTAAATCCGGTCTCTTTTATTTCTACTTTGTTTTGTTCTATTTTTTTTCTATTTAATTCACTTTTAGAAACTCTTTTTTATCAAATGCTATAAATTAATTTATATTTTTTGTATTTAAATAGGATATATTTTTAATTAATTAAGTAAAAATGATTAAAAAAAATTTTCTACCATTCAATATTACTTATATCATATATCAATAAATTCTTAAAATTTATGACAAGAAATACATTAATTACTTTGTAAGTCATTCAGTCTTTATCAACACTTCAAATTTTTTCCCCATTTTGGAAGAATTATTTTTTTTATTGCCCATCGTCAACAAACAACCAAAATTTAATCCCCAATTCCATTACAAAAAAATATATATAATAAAGAAATAATTTTACCCATTAATATAATATAATCCATCTGTCCAATAAAATTATTATATAACGATGCATTTAATGGAATATTCAATAAAATTATCAATAAACACCGACAAAATTTATATGTTCCATCTGCTTTTTAGTCTGCAGACAAACGAGTAAATGTTAAAATTAACAAATAATTATGGTAAGTATACCATTAATTAATAGCATAACTTATGCTCCTTCCAATCTTTTGTTCAAGTTAAACGTGAAATACATTTTTATTGTTTTTATCAAGCTCGCCGATAAACATCAAATAAAATTAGTCAACATAATTTATTAATAAAAAAAAAATGTGTTACAGAAATACAAACATCATGCATCAATGATAATATATGCAAACCAATATAATGTAACAATATAAGTTGAATGAAATAATTCCTATAAATTATAAGACATTGTACAATTTAGTTGTGTTTTCTCTTCTCATTTTCGTAGATAATATTATATTTTAATTTTTTTTAATATTATAATAGTAGAATAATATCATATATTATAATTAAAGATTTTGTCATGTTGTTGATAAATTTTACTTCACTTAAAATTAAAAGGGTTAGGTTAATTATGTTATAAAATTACTGTAAACACTCATTTACTAATTTAAAAAAATAAATTTTTACTCTCTTGATCCTTTAAAATTATCCTTAAATTAATATATTTTAATAATAAACTCATGACCTAACAGTATTTATTAATCAATTTTATGTCACCAAATATGTTAATAATAAGTTCTATCTCAAATGAGTTTATAATTAATTTTATATATATATATAGTGAGTGATTTTTTTTTTTTTTTGTATGCAGTTACTTATAACAAATTTCTTTTGTTCTTGCAGCTAGCTACTTACAACATAATTAACGTGGGATCATGTTTATACCAAAGTTGACGTCTTTAAAGTGAATTTGAATGAGTTGATGATGACAAGTACTTCATCAAGAAAGTCAGCAATAGAAGAAGAGTAAAGATGAGAAGATAACGAAAAGTTTTACAATCGCATGACTTACTGTATTTTATTTAAATTTCTATTTAGTTATGGTTGGTATTATTAGAGTTTGATTGGCATTAAGCATTCAATTTTGATAAAATTATATACACACACAAGTTGGATGTCAAAGAACAATTATAAGTTAAATTATCTAGCAAACTCAGATAACCAAAAACATTATTATAAACTCATGAGATGACAATATATACAAAGCAACTTTCTCAAGTCATACTGAAAGGTTTCCATTATAAAAATAAAGTAATTAACCCCAGTATTTGACAATTACAAAACAACAAAGTCAATAACTTGCAATTATATCGATCAAGTCCTTTTCACAGTATTACCAGATTACTGCTTGGTGCAATCAGTTGGCTTAAACGACACAGTCCTTTTCTGAGTGTCATAGCCAACCAAGAAGTTCACCTGCATCAAGTTACCGTAGACTGCAGGAGCTTGATCAACTCCTTTAAAAGTTAAGCACAACAGTTCTTCACTAACCTTAATGAAGGTGTTCAAAGGACTCAATATCACATCTGCACCCGTAAAATGAACCGTGATCACAGGAAACTTAAAATCGAGAGTCGTATAATTATAGCAAAGGTCAAACAATCCTTCAGGGTCTTCAACTGGTGTTGCGTTGATCAAACTTGACACTGCTGAAACCAATTCTGAGTTAAAAGCTTCTGGCAAATATGTCAATGTAGTGCCAGAATCAATGACGATGTTTCCTTCCGTACTTCCAAATGACGAACTATCAACTGCTATTTTTTGAATTCCTACACTGATTGCTTCAAGTTTAAGAAAGTAGTACGTTTTGGGGTCTTGTGCAATCAAGGGAGTTGAAACCACCCCATGTCCCAAAACTACGCCATTAGTACCAAAATTGATTCTGCTTGAGCCCGTAGTCTTAGATGACAGAGTTGGGACCAAACAGTATGAGAATTTTCCACCTAATGAAGGACCCATTTGGCTAACAAGGGAAACATTGCCCCCTCCAAGACCAACTATGCCAGCCGCTTCCGTACTGAAGGTTCCTTCATCGCTGTGCCCGCAACCAATAATTATGTTAGGAAGAACGACGGGCTGGCCGGTTGTTGAAGTCAAAGTGATGGTATCCGTGGCAAGATTACCCTCAGAGTATGAATTATCACCGTAAGAAACCGAGTATACGCATTTACCGCCAATCAAAAAGGAGCAAGAAGTTCCATTCATGGACCTACATTGCTTTGACCTGCAAGCAAGATCTTCATAAGTGGTGGACCGATAAGGGTTAAAATGAGGAGCATCTTGCTTATAACAGAAGAAGCAAGGGTTGCATTGTGTCCAAATGAGATCGCTTCCTGTGTCAGCAACAGCTAGAATCTCAACAGGCGGAGTTCCGAGTGATATTTTCATAAGAAACTCGCTGACGCTGGGGATTATATCAGCTCGGGCTGAAGTTGGAGATGCAAACTTTGAATCAATGAGTTTGACACGATTGGAAGAACGACGTAAAGCATTTATAATTCGTTTGAAAGGATTTTCATTAGGGTTGAACAAAGGAGACTTTGGAGAGTCACGATGGATTAGTTCAACACTGAAACCTCCGTTTTGAGCTTCTGTAAATGACACAGAAAGAACGAAAAATGAGATTGCTATAACAAAACGAGAAAGGGAGTGAAGAATTTGAGACTCAGCCATAGATGGTCCGACAGTGTTAATAATATGACTCAACTGCTTCTATTGGTGCTCGGATTTATGTTATTAATTGACACTGTTTTGCCGTGAAACGTTCCGGAGGAAATCATAGAGAAACTATTTTCGAGTTGATGCGAAACGTGGTCAGAGAAGTCAAAGTTGGCTTACAGTTTCCTGCTTAACCTACTGTTACTATTGGATTTATAAGTCAACATAGGTTGCTTTTTCCGTTTCTCATGACATCTTTGTTGACTGAGAGAGTGGAATTATTAGAGCCAGTAATATTATATATATATATATATATATATGATGGTTCAGAGTGTGACATTTTGTTGATTATCAATTTCTATTAATATCGGAAATAAATTATTAATTAAACTTTATATTATTATATCATTATCAATTAATATCACGGCTGAACAAAATTCAACCTTTAATTTGTTTTATATTTATACCACAGCAGATAACTAAAGGATAGAACAATTAAGGATTCAATTATTTTAATTACTATTTTTCTATTAATATCACGTCATATCAAAGTAACGTGGTTGTCGACCGTAAAAAAAATTAAATTTTTTTAATCTTTTGTATTATTATTTTTTAAATAAATATTAACACATAATTTAATTATTAATAATAATTAATTTACACTGTATGTTAATAAAATTGATAAATTCATCTTATATTTTATTATATAAATTAAAAATAAAATATAATTTAAATTATTTATTATTAATTATAATATATATTAATATTTATCTTTAAACTTAAACTAAAGATTAAAGGAATAAAATTTAAGAAAAAAATTGGATGAAGTGGTTGGCTATTCTCTCTTTGCTTCTTAGTTTACACATATTAAAACTAAAGATTAAAACTCATGCCCCATGTGAAGAATATAAACTAATACCATAAAAGGTAATGTAAAATCATGTTAGACTAATTATATATAACAGATGTAGTTATATGACAGTACTATATAAAACAATACTATGCACAACGTTGTAAAATAAATTAAGCATCGGCCCATGAACTATTATGGTAAGATAAATGTTGATGTTCTTCCACTGAACAACCATATTCTAAATCCTGAACGTAAATCATTATAGCTAGCAAGCTATTTAGATAACCCAACCACCAAAAGGTCAAGAAATTTTTGATTCATTATTCAACTTGATAGAAAACCACCTATTAAGAATTTTCTTAAGGTAGTCCGTGCCATGTTCAAGAAATGAAAATTTAATTTTATCTCCTCAGTTTCGTCATGTCATACGTACTTACTGGTTTCAGACCATTGGAAGTTAGCTGGATATAAATAAAAAATTATCAGACGAAAACTCAAATTGCAACATTGGTTCTGCAAATGAATGTAAATTAACCACAAGAACAAAATATAGAACATGAATGTCAATGCAAAGTGAAAGAGGAACAACCAAAACCATGCAGAGAATGTTATAGCCAACTTCATATTCTTAACATATCAATACACTGAGGTGATTGAGGATTTATTAAAAATTAAGTGAATGCAAATACCCATTTAATTTTATGAATACGGTCCATCTATATATTCCAAATTTTGGCTTCAAAAACTAACAAAGAAAATGCTCAATGAATTTTAAAATAGAAAGAGAAAAATATATCAAACAATCAATTTTTCTTTAAGAAAAATAAAATCCCAAAAAAAATTACATTAAATAACCCAATTGATATTAATTCAAATTCAGTTTATTATCCCCGAAGTACAACTGTTTAAACTAACCTAAATGGGGTTCGAGGTGATCATGCATAAGAGCTGGGTGAAGATAGGTTGCTGGATTGGGATTAGGGTGGGGTTATGAATGTGATAGTAGTTTAGAAGATCGAAATACAGAGGAACTTTCCAGGTGAGAGAGAGAATGAGAAGCATTATAATATAATACACTAATTTCATTATAATACTAAAGAATATAATATAGTTACATAACTATCCATCAAAATCCCAAGTAACCAAAAAAAAAAACCCCCCATGAAATAATGCTACTGTATTGTAGCTGCACTATACAATATAGGATTCATAATATTGTTTCTGCTGCTACTTCCATTAATTACAGCCACATGGAATGCAGGCGATCATGATTATAGAACTAACAAATATTACAATCCGGGAAATCATCGTCGTTGTCATAATAAATGTTGATTCCCGTGACCGGTGGTGGAGGCGGAGGAGGAGGTGGAACACGGCCTTGTGCGTTTGTGACATCAGTGAGCTCTTGCTCCACCACGGAATTTGCACTTGGGTTTCCATTTCTTGGATGTCTATAGAACTTTATACAAGCACAGATAACTGCAAGGAAAATACATATGATCATCAAAACCAAAATACCAAGATAAAACGTTGTATAATTGTTCATGTTCCTGTTTTATTCTTCTTTATATTTCTTTCTGAGCAATGAGAATTCAGGCATACAAACGAGAGAACTTGTGGTTATATCGACATGGTTAATTTCTTGAATGAGGCATTGCGTGTTAGAGATAGTCTCCCATATTTAGGAGGTACCGGTCATCTGATATGGTACACTCACCCAATACAAAGAGAGTCCATAACTATATATGTGTGTGTATGTTATGTCTAATACTACCTTTTAGTAATGTTACATTGTATAATTAATTTTTAAAATAAAACAATGTGTCATAATTTTGTGGAATTTTTGCATGATATAGGTTGAAAATATTCTATAATTTCTTTATATTAATTAGCCATATCATCGATCCTTCAAGAAACCAAACCCACCAATCAAAAATGATCCTCCACTTTAGTGTGAAATCGTGGCAATCCTACTCTCACAACAAAAGCACAATCTCTCCTTAAAAGACCATGTCTTCTTGGGTGAATGACACAGGCAAGAAAGAACAACATTAATATTTAAAGTTGCTGTATCTTTTTCTTAATTTTAAAAGCATAATTATTAAAATATTTAATAAATATCAATTTTTAATAAAAACTTCTTTTTTTATTATTATATCTCGCATGTAAGTAATTCTATCTCGCAATTATTAATTGTTCAATAAGTATTAATATTTAGTATAAACAAATTTTTTTCTTTAAATTAATTTCATATTTAGTGGTTTCCAGCACAACAATTATAATTTCAAAGTCATAATATCTTAATTTCACACATATCCTAAATCACTTTTTGCTAGTTGGAAAGAGTGAGAAGGAGTATACATTGTTAATCCTAAATCGTCGTATGATGGTCAAGAGAGCTATATTGACCTCCGGCATTTGTAGTGGCCATTTTCACGGTGGTGTGTGTTTCTGAAGTTTCAGCGTGTGCAAATTTCTTGTGTCGTTCTTCTACTGTCTTCTTCGGCTCCACACAAACAAGCTGGAATTGGTTCACGGGCTGGGCTCTTGTGTTTTTTGGGTTTGCGCTTGTGGTCAATATCTGATTTGAGCTCACAAACATCTTCTTCTTCGACTACTAAAGTATCTCGTAGTTAGCGAGCCGGTTTCTAGGGGTTGAGACGGCTAATTAAGATGGAATTGCACATCGTACTACGTGATAAAAATAAAAGGATCCAATGAATAGAGTTTGCTTCATTATGGTGTAGGACAATACCACGTAACGGGTAGTTAAATCCAACTCTTACGCAACATTCCCCAGACACCATACGAATGCGGTACTGCATATGCTAGCGTGCTTCATAAATTGGGGAGATGGAAATTCAAATTTAAGAATTTCATAACCAAAAAGCAAGAAGATGCTTTAGATAAGTGCGCAAGATGATATCGTCACTGAACATGTGCGCAACAATCAAACATTTCCTTTCTGAGAACAGGATACATATCATTAACATTCAATTCAGCCATTGTTCACACGAGAAACAAAGATCCCTTTGAACGTACATCAACCAAATTATCAACAACAATCCCATACGAAGATATATCCAAAATCAAAAAAAAAAAAAAAATCAACAAAGACAACAAGAATAGGGAGAGGAAAAGTGAATGGAGAATTTTCCTCTCATCTTTTTTTTAACTTGATCATGAAGTCACCTTTTTACCTTGTTCGCGAGCAATGGAGGCCGAAAGAATGGAAAGATCGCGGTTTAAGAATGTTAATGCAGATTCACACTCTGAGATAATCCTTGACACAGAAGAGGGCTCACCGGCAACTGTTTCGGTTGATCCAATGGCAAGAGCTGCATATGAGTCCCTAAGATTTCTCAGGTTACCCAAAAACTGCAATCAAACAATTTTTTTGTCACAATTTTAAGGTCAAGCTAATCATCATAATAACAGAACGCCACATCAGTTCAGACTATAACAAATTTCATCAAATATTATCATATAATTGCAGTGAATTTGCTGCTTTTTTATTTTTCTTTTCATTTATTTATTTATTTATTATTTTTTGCGCCCTATTTTCTAAAGGTATGGTCGGATGGGATAGGAAGCAGCAGTTTTGCAAGAAAATAATCAAACAAATGCACCCCACAAAGAAAACAACCATGAAAAAGAAAAACCAAGTTACATGTTTGGAGAAAGAGGATAACAAGTACTTTGTTGTAATGAAACTAAGATTTCAGTACTAAAGAAGATTGGCATCATACACCTGTAATCAGGGTTCTTAGTCCATCTAAAGATCATGCACGAACTAGCTTGAAATCTAGAAAAGATAACCATAGAAAAGACAACCAGTTGCATGCAGAAAGCCGAAAGCAGAAATGTGATCACTCATATCACAATGTTCCTACAACTGAGGTATAATGAATTGCTCCATCTGTATGGATAGGGCTTTATCAAGTGTCAGATGGCTGCGCTTAGAAAAGAACCTCCTCATATCAGCTAAAATGAGACAGATCACGGAAGAGAAAACCAAAAAAATATGTGTAGTGGGATACCTTCAAAAGCATCTTATATGCCTCTAACAAACGATTGGCCGCTGGACCAAACCCGTGCAGCTGGGGCACCTCCATCATGTGTGTCCAGGGGCGAATTTCCTATAAAAAGCATGACACCAGAATGCAGCAAAAATTATTGCTTGAGAAACCATAAACAAACTAATAGAATACATGAAAAAGTTTTGCAGCATCAGCTTAAAAGCCAACGCTCCCCTTGAAGCTACAAAACATTTCAATGACGGCACAAATCATTCAGATATCTTCTCATTCTATTTGACTACACGCATGAGAATAGTTCATTTTTCTACTCAGAATTGACCAAGGACTACCAAATCTAACAGCTTCTCAACAGAAAATTAAGCGTCTTCAGCAAAAAATATCCAAGATACTAGGTATTGGAGGGAAAAAAAAAGAACATAAATCAACCAAACAAAGCCAGTTTAATTGCATTAAAAGCATAAACTTAAAGATACTAGCTGGAAAAGCCTTCAACTTATCATGTTCAAGTAGAAATGAAAAGTAAGGTAACAGAGTTCTCAAAGTAGATCAAACAAGGCTGAGATCGGGGCAGAACCTTTGTGTAAATTGTATTGAACGTTCTTGCAGTTTCTAGAAATGATTCCAGATGTGCCCGCAGTTGGGATTCCACCTCTGCATAGTCCTCATCGGGATTGTATGCATGCTGATAGAAAGTATCACAATTAAAATTTATAATCAGAAAATATAAAAGGAGGAAAGGGGGGCAGGGGGGGTGGGGTGGTTTGTGTGGGGAACAAAAGCAAATTGGAAAATCCATACAATTAGTAACAATATCAGAATTCTGAATATACATACTGGCACAAGATAATACGAATTTAGAAATGAACCAGTTGTGATAAAATGTTGAAATTTTAAGAAACAATATGTAGGAAAATTTGCCATAAAGGGGCACATTATGTTGTTACTCTATAATGAGTGTACATTGCTCATGGATTCTGGATACCACACAGAAAAGGTCATAATATGAATAAAATTCCAAACAATATGGTAGAAATCAGGATAATATAGGCAATACGTAAAGGTCATTTGATATATGAATTGTGACTCAAAATTTTGGTATTAGGAAATACTCGAACATCTTGTACATTGAGATTTGAATAATGACCCAAAATTTTGGTAGTAGGAAACACTAGAACATTTTATACATTACTTTGCAAGACTCATAGTAAAAGCCTAAACCCTCAGAACTAAATGTCTATGCAACCAACAAGCAGAAGATGAAAGTAAAGAAAGCTTCGAGTAATAGGCTGAATTCAAGCAACCAAATCAAATGACTGGAAAATTCCATCATATTAATGAAATATTTTATGCTTATCGTATATTATCGCATAAACAGAAAAAGAAGATGTCAGAGACATAAAACACATACAGCTGACCACACTAAAGAGGGAGTATGAGGTAAGATGAACAAGAAACCCAAAAAAAATTAAGAAAGACAAGTCTAAGAAAGAGGGATAAACCTTAGATGCCAAATCGGCAACCTTTTGTTGAAGATTCAAGAGTATCTTTGATTGTTCTGAAAGCTTTGTCTCCAGCTCAGAAACATCTGGTCTACAAATAAACTTTGAATCATGGAACAGAATGTTACTACATCTAATGGTAGAAGAAATTAGGAATTGGCACATAATACAATATCTGCTGTCTTTATTAAAAGCGTGATTGCACTTTTCCTACTTTAAAATTTATCACTCATTTAATGAATGTTCAATTAATAAAATGGGGAGATGGCTAAAATGGGGAAGAATTATTTTTGTTAGCCAAAATGATTTGGATAAGCCAACATTATCAGCAGCTCACTCTTGCAAAAGTAGAACCCTGGCAAAAAATCTGGGTACAGTCCTAGACTGTTAGCCTTCAGCAGATTTTTCATCTAGTGGAAACCTCAATAGTTGTGTCCCACTTTTCTACTCAGTAGCAATACATTTACCAGTTAACTAAAAACTGTTGCCCAAAAATATCATAGCCCATACTTGAGCTAAAGTCTCTACTTTTCTTTCATGCTTTCATTTTTTTCCCATAATACTACAACTTGTGGGTGGCAATCAATTCCATACTGACAACATTAATATGGATGTACAGATATAATAATTTAATTTTAAGTTTAGAAAAATTATAGCAGAATTAAGATTATCGGTGAATTAACTTGAAATGCAAGAATACCTTAATCTAAAAGTAGTAGACAATTATGTTATTACATAAAAGAGCATAAGTATTGTGAATTAATCAAATAAGGTAGCAAAGGTAACCAATCAATGACTACCAAGTTGTATCTTGCAAGGAATGAAACAGAGAACCAAAAGAAAGGAATTAAGTTTCTGAATGCCAGATAAAGGCCCTAATAATTATACACGGAATCAAACATAAAAATACAGAGTTCACTTTTGCAATCACATGTACCATTGATCAATTATATGAACAAATCAATAAATCAAATCTGACATAGGCTTCATAAGTTCATTGGAAAAAGCTCTTGACACTTCAAAACAATAAAAATCAAATCAGATCAAGGGATACGGGCACAGGATGTAAAACAAAGTTCTTACAATGGATATATGGATTGAATCTGCACATCTGCAGGGAACAACTTGCATTCTTCTGAGAAGATAACAGCTTGTTTCTCAGCAATAGAATCTATTAGTTGTATGTCTTTCACTACCTGCTCATCAATGCTGCAAAAGAATGCAAACTAAATATCAGGTATGCAATATAAAAAAATATAGAATAGGAAAAAAAGCTAACAGCAGCATTTTATGCACAATTGGGATTAGTAACATAGTACTAAAACATGTCTCCAATGAAACTAAATATCAATATTGTATAATTAAATTCAAAATCATCTCAACCTCCATTCCGGATTATCAGCATAGATGCTCGCCTCCACAAGATCAACAATAAGACGAAGCATTTCAGTTCGATCTTCATAACTACCACGCCCCTGAAACATAAAAGCAAGAACAAACTAAATTTTAAGTATTCTCAAACAATAGACAAGTACTTTTTACATTATCGATGCATGTATTCAAACTTTTAAGCACTTCTTGTTAAAACTAAGATGAAACCAGCACTTCTTGTTCAAGCTTGAAGAAACTGTCAACAAACCAAAATTAACCAAGCAACATCATAAATGAAAATCAAAGGCAATCAAAATAAACTATATGAATTAGAGAGAGAGTAGAAAGAAAAATGAGAAGAAGACGATTTCTTTCAAGAAAAAAGCTTCTTTTTCTTATTTCATTAATCTCTTAAAACTTAAACTCATTTGGGTACAAATTAAAGCTTTTAAAGCAAACTAAAAACAAACTACAATTGTCACTAACTACCTTAACAACTTTTAATTGAAATTTAACAGTCTCAATAAATAATTTAACTCAGATGCTCAATTAACCTCTAAATTCTGCTCAATTAATTCTTCAACAAACTTAATTAACTTCTTCCACAAAAAAGAAGCAATGAGAAACAAGAATTAATTTAGGATTTGAATCACATTCATGATCTCCACCTTGATTCAAATCTTAACAGTCACTGAACTTTCAAATCATGCAGAACCTAACTATCACTCATTTTCATCCTCTATGCTCAGCAAACTCGGGCAGTGTTCAAACTTCTTGCTTGATACTACTTTAGTCATCATATCAGTTGGATTATCAGAAGTGTGAAGCTTCAACACCTTCACATCTCCTCTTGCAATCACATCTCTAACATAATGAAGTCTTACATCAATGTGTTTAGTCCTTTAATGATGAGTTTGATTATTTAAGCGTTGTATAGCACTCTGGCTATCATAGAAAATCTCCATTATTTCCTGTTTCACTTCTAACTCAGCTACCATGCCTTTCAACCAGATAGCTTCTTTTACAATTTTTGTCAAAGTAATGTATTAAGCTTTAGTTGTGGATAATGACACGGCATGTTTAAGTGAAGACTTCCAACTGATCACATAGCTAAAAAATGAAAGACAAATCTAGATAATGATCTCCTCTTATCTAAAATTGCTGCATAATCAATATCAACAAAACTTTCGATCCTTCCCTGCAATTCTTTTCATTTTCGTAATCCAACTTATTCTTCATGCTACCTTTAGTGTAACTCAACATCCATTTTACTGCCGTAAAGGTGTAAAACAAGTTTCATCAATCATTCCTGATGACAGCAAATTTCTTTTCAATTAGGTACATATCTAACTTTCTCTACAATTCTACAAATGTCACCATAAAGTTTGAGTTTAATTGAGCCTGTCCCATCTACCTTATAAGTCATATTATTACCCATTAAAACATTTCCCCCATAAACCAGGTTTAAGGTCAAGGATAATGCCTTATTAGGCCACATATGAAAGGTGCACCTAAAATCCATTATCCACTCACCTTCAATCTTTTCATAAGAGGCAATCAACATAAAGGCATTCTTGAAATCCTCCTCAATCACCATAGCTACATCCCCCTGTCTTCCAAATGACCCTTCTTTCTTCCAGCTTTTTCTTTCTGGAAAATCTCTTCTGAAGTGGCCATTTTTATGATAATGAAAGCACTTGAGTTTCTTCCCTTTGGAATTACATCTTGAATTCTTCTTTTCCTAGCAATTCCTGTTTATCTTATCTACCTGTTACACTCCATCCCTTAGCAGCACCTCCATCCTTCTACTTAGTCTTTTTATTTAAGTTCTTTCGAACTCAAGGCCAATTTAACATCATCCATAGTGTTGTATCTCTGTCATGCAGCAATGTCTCCACAAAACATTCACAACTAGGTGGTAATTATGTTAAAATCATTAAGGCTTAATCCTTATCTTTGAATTTTATATCAAATATTGAATTAATTCTTGTGAATGTGATTCAAATACTAGATTAATTCTTATTTCTCATTGCTTCTGTTTTGTGAAAGAAGTTAATTGAGTTTTTTGAAAAATTAGTTGAATAAAATTAAGTGTCAATTGAGCAGCTAAGTCAAATTATTGAGTTTGTTAAATTTTGAGTAAAAGTTGTTGTTAAGGTAGTTAATGATAGCTATAATTTGTTTCTAGTTTACTTTGAAAAACTATAACTTGTACCAAAATGAGATTCAAGTTTTGAGAGATTAATGAAGTAAGAGAAGCTTTTCTCTTGAAAGAAATTGTCTTCTTCCCCATTTTTCTTTCTACTCTTATCTCTAGTTCATATAATTTATTTTGATTGTCTTTGATTTTCGTTTTTTATGTTGTTTGGTTAATTTTGATTTGTTAACAACTTCTTCGAGTTTTACTTCTTGCATTCTTAGTGCTTAGATCTTAATTTTAATAAGAGATGTTAGAGCCACACAAGAACAAACAAGAATGGGGTCTTCAAAGTTCTCTATAGAGAAATTTACTAGGGAAAATGGAGAAATTTACTAGGAAAGGTGACTTCAACCTCCAAAAGATGAAGATGAATGCCTATCTAGTTCATGGAGGCTTGGAAGAGGTCATGGTTGAAGGAAAAAAGATGTCACCAGAGTTCAAGTAGGTAGACGAAAAGGAAATTCTCAATAAAGCACACAATACTTTAGTTCTTTCACTTAGTGATGGGGTTTTAAAAGAAGTTTCAAAGGAAAACACAACACTTGGGTTGTGAAACAAACTGAAACCAAGACATATGAAGAAGTTGCTTGCACACAGATTATATTTGAAGACACAACCCTATAAATTCAGTCTTGAAAAAGAAGGATCAATCAAAAATCATCTTGACAATTTCAACAAGATCATCTTGGATCTTGAGATAACTGAAAGAAATTGTCTTCTTCCTATTTTTCTACTCTCTCTCTAGTTCATATAATTTATTTTGATTGCCTTTGATTTTCAATTTTGATGTTGCTTGGTTAATTTTGGTTTGTTGACATCTTTTTCAAGTTTTACTTCTTACATTCTTGGTGGCTAGATTTTAGTTTTAACACTTCTTAGCCTTCCACAGAGTATGAATCCTAGACCACAACAAGTGTCACGCAAAACAAATAGGGATCAATAAGAGAACAACTATTGTAACATGCATACATAGATCACACTCATGCACATGAATTTGCATGATGCAGATTAATCAAAGCTCAAATATGACAGAGATTCACTCTCTAAACAATCAAGATGAACACACAATATACAATAAGCCCAATTGAAAGCATGAATCATAGTATTCTTCCTCCAAATTCACAAGTAAATAGACTGTGACATTCATGTAAGGAAAGACAAGGGTTCAGTAAGTAACCAATACACAAGATTCAAAAACAAAACCAACCCATTTACACAACTCTCTTTGTGAAGGAAGACACAAACAGAAACTGCAGATTGTATCTTATTTTATCAACCTATCTCTCAGTCAATAAATCCTGCTTCAGTACAAGTATGGTTTATATTGTTTAAGTATGCCACCTTCAGGAAAATGAAGGAAGACAAACAGACCCCACTAGTCATCTTCTTTATTCATCACTCTGTCTCTCACACAATAAAATCTGGCTTCTATATAAACATGATTTTAATTTTTTATGTACAACACCTTCAAAAATGTAAGCTTTATCTCTTCAACCTTCTCAGCTTTATTCTGAAGAAAAAAAAATGGTTGAAACTTTCAACAATGTACGGAGCTCAAAAAACACTATAACTTTTCTACTCTGCTGCTTATATTAGACTTTCATCCCCAAGAGACTGCAATACGTTAAATTAACCAGGACACTAGATTTCATAATTTTGTTAATATCATCAACGGAGCTTATACAACCTAGATGAATAAAACTGAAAAAAGAAAATAAATAATCACATACTAAGCCAAATATACAGTTCACCTAGTTTGTATTAGGACCAAATCTCCATAACTGAATTACAAACATACAGCACAAAACAACAAGGAACTTGAGCCGCTTACTTGAATGGCTTCTGTGTCTATAGTAGTTGTAAGACCCAAAAATTTCGCAATCTCCGCCAAATCTGGAAAAAAAAAATCATGCAATTACTTCCAAAATTCTTAAATCAAATGATAACTGAAAACAAACGATAAGCAAATAATAGAACGAACTTACATTGAATGCGAGTTGTCTCTTCGTCGCGATCCGTAGCATCACCGTGCAAATTCTGCTGCGAGAAGGGCGATTTATCCCCCAATAACCTAAAATTCAAATTCAAGGCAGAGATAGACATCAAATGCTGTTAATCAAGCCAAATGAAGGAAATTAAACAGTAGTAGAAGTCAGTTTTACTTGAAGAAGAGCCATTCGAGAAGAGAGTAACGCTCCATGCCGGCAAAGAGGAGAGACTGAGCCGGCGCATTGGCTCTAGGATAATTTAGCATCGCTAATTTTCTTTGAATCACCTCCATTTGTTTTGCCGCCATTCACGATCCGGTGGTCTCCAAGTCTCTTTCTCTTCTGTGTTGTCAAGTGTTCTGTTCTTTTATTTTCAACTAGAAAAAAATATTTTGAAAATTTTCAGTGTCAAGAACTGTGTTCAGGATGGCTGCCAGTCGAGACAAATGTAAATCTATCCGGGTCCGGACCGGGTTAATGTCGGGCAGATTTCCGGCTACCCATGCCCGACGTACAACCTGCATAAGTTGTGTAACTTAAACTTTGCAACCTTGACCTTAACTTTTCAAGGATCTTGGTCAAAAGGGCCGGGCCAGGGCCTTACCTTATTGTTGAAACCTATTTTTCCGAGGAGCTCATTAGAGATATCAAAAGGATCAGGCCTTTCACAGTAACTTTCAATTTGGCCCGAGCCTTGACGAGCATAAATTGAATTAAAAAATAAAAATTCAAATTGATATTTTAATACATATTTTACAAATAAATATTAAATAATTTATGATTATTTATATAATAAATATTTTTATTTTAAATTAATTTAAATTTATAATATTAATTAAATTATTATTTTTTTTTTTTTAAGAAATTTATTTAAATCTTAAAACTAACTTAATCCAATCCTAATATTTATGCCAATCTGACCCATGAACCTGTATAGGTTCTATTTTGATGAACCGACAGCATTTAACACCCTTAAATCTCACTACAATATATTAAAAGTAATATATATTTAATTTTTTAATTATTATTTTAATAATTTTAAATTTTAAATTTTTTGTATTATATATTTACAAAAAATTTAAAGTTTTACGTTAATTATTTTTTAAATTTTGTAATAAAACAGTAATGCATTGCATATAACTTTAAAATTGCAATATTTAAAGATGTAAACAATTGAAATTTTTAATTATTTTTATAAATATTTTAATAAAAAATTACATGAAATTTTAGATAAACTTTGAAAAGTAGATGCTCAGTTTGATTCCAAGATCCTCTATTTGCATTTGGAACTTCGGACGCAGGGAGGCGAATCACGGCAAGCAGTGGGTAGATGACACGTGTCTGTGCTAGGGACAGTAACAAGACGTATATGGTATGGTTTGGACACTGTTTGTTTGGCAAATAAATAATAATTTCCTCGACAAACTCATTAGATGAAAACAAAATTTTCAAAAATTTCAACCCAACCAAACGCAGCCTTGAGGGCACCAAAAGTTTCACCTGCCAAGCGCCCTGAAAAGTCTCTCTCGCTTCTTCTCAATCGTCATTCAAAGCTTCTTGCTTTTTCACTTGCAGAACAATCTCTCATTACCTATATCCCTAAGCCAAAAAAGCATTACCAAATGCTTACTTTGAATCTCGTACCGTCATCCTCTGCTGTCACTTTCTCCAAATCTAACACCATTAATGCTTCTTCATTTACTAATCCAAATCTTTTCACGCGA
Organism: Swietenia macrophylla; assembly: GCA_032401905.1. NCBI lineage: Eukaryota > Viridiplantae > Streptophyta > Magnoliopsida > Sapindales > Meliaceae > Swietenia > Swietenia macrophylla. Next base: position 6,099,594 of record CP135571.1, read on the forward strand.
GCTCAAAACCAGAGAAAATTGAACTACCCTTCTGCTTTTCTCAACAAACCCACGTCTCATTGCAGCAAAGTTTCAAACTTTAGCAGAATCCATGGATACCCAGTTGGATTTTGTTCGAGAATCACCTCTCAGATCCAAGATTCAAGTTTCAAAACAAACAACATGTGTGAATACCCTTCTGGCTTTTCTTCGAAGTCGAGATCTTTCATTGCCAAAGCAGCAGCTGAATCAAATCCAGAAGGAGATACAGCTGATGTTTCAAAGCCCAACAAGACTCTTAAGCTTGCAGTTGTGTTTGGTCTCTGGTACTTTCAGAACATTGTCTTTAATATCTACAACAAGAAGGTATTGAATATCTTCCCATTCCCTTGGCTTTTGGCATCATTTCAGTTATTTGCCGGATCGATTTGGATGTTGATTTTATGGTCTTTGAAGCTGCAACCTTGTCCAAAGATTACAAAACCATTCATTGTTGCACTTCTAGGGCCAGCATTGTTTCACACAATAGGTCACATATCAGCTTGTGTATCGTTCTCAAAGGTTGCCGTGTCTTTCACTCATGTTATAAAATCAGCAGAGCCTGTTTTCTCTGTTCTTTTCTCATCATTTCTTGGAGATATATATCCGTTAAAGGTCTGGCTCTCAATTCTTCCCATTGTTTTTGGTTGTTCCCTAGCTGCAGTCACTGAAGTTTCCTTCAATTTTGGAGGCTTGTGGGGTGCTATGATTAGTAATGTTGGTTTTGTTTTAAGGAATATATATTCAAAGAAAAGTTTGCAGGATTTCAAGGAAGTGAATGGACTTAATTTGTATGGTTGGATCAGCATAATCTCATTGTTTTATCTGTTTCCTGTTGCAATTTTTGTCGAAGGGTCTCAGTGGGTTCAAGGCTATCACAATGCAATTGCATCTATTGGCAAACCGGCAACATTTTATATATGGGTGTTGCTATCTGGAATATTTTACCACCTATATAATCAATCATCTTACCAGGCACTTGATGATATCAGTCCATTGACATTTTCAGTTGGAAATACAATGAAGAGAGTTGTGGTGATTGTGGCTACTGTTTTGGTGTTTAGGAATCCAGTTAGACCTTTGAATGCGCTTGGATCTGCCATTGCCATATTCGGAACTTTCTTGTACTCGCAGGCCACGGCTAAGAAGAAAGTTGAAGGTGAAAAGAAGAATTAAAGTTTAATTTGGGCTCCATACTTTTTTAATATTGTCTTTTTACCATTTAATTTGCTGACATTTACATCTCGGTTCTAGTTTCTTGAGTCACATTGATAAAATCTTACTAATATTTTTTTCCCCTTGACATCTCTTCTCTGTTTCTCCCCTAATGCGTCATTGTATCTTGCATCTTTTCCTCATGCTCAATGGAAAGCTTTTGCCATAGGTCCGTTATACTGAAAATTAAATCTTCACAGATTTGATACTTTTTTTATTTGGAATTTATGACTATAGAAGAAATATCTTCATCATACGGTTTTGTTATTGCAGAACCTGGATTGGATTGATATTTGATGCATGGATTGATATTTGATGTAATCTCCATTGCAGCGGTTGAGTGATTTTCTAATAAAGCTAAAAGCTATCTTGTGAAATTTTAATTAGCATTAGTGGTATCAAATGGTGCACTAAGATTGTGTTGAAATGTTCTCAGGATAAAATGCATTTGGTTGAGCAAAACCTCAAGGTTTTATGTGCAGAATCATATATGTTTTGATCATGCATTTGGCACTGGTTTTGACTTTTAGCTTCATAATGAGTTTACAAGATATTTGAGAAAGTAGTCAGGTTGGACAACCTTTTATGAAAAAGGTTCTTTGATGTACATTTAGATCCACAGCAAGTTGAGAGTTTTATATAGGTTTTCTGTTTGTTTCTTATTGGCAGATTGAAAAATTTTGCTGATTAGTTTTCCATGTGATAATTCATGTTTCCATGGTACACCTTGTGGTTCCTCTGGATTTTTCTATCCCCGTAGTCATTCTTTCAAACTGTTGTAGGGCTTACCTTGTGCGAAAAATGCAGTTAGTGATTTGGGGTGGCTTAACACACTTGGGGCATTAATTTTTCACCTTACAGGTGAAGTTGAAGTCAAAGTCTTTAGGCTTATGGAGCTTTAGAAAGCCAGTACTACTGGGAGATTTGGAGTCATTTTTTTAAAACTGAAGAAACTGATCTGTTGGTAGCACTTGCATCAAGGGTGATAGAGAAAATAAATGTGATTAAAAGCAATTGTTAGAGTCTTAGTGATCCTTTGGTACTGTTATATAAAAAGATCAAGTGGCTGCGGATTAGCCAAGTTTGCCTGCCCATTGAATTTTATGTAGTTAGGTGGAGGTGTTCCCCTTTTGACTTTTGAATGCTGGAATTGCTGTTCTTTGGGGATACTTAATCATTTCCACTTGAGGTGTTGGGACGTAGCAACTTGAAGACTGTCGACTCAAGATCACAGCTCTACACAATGCTATACTAAAACTGTGATCTCATGTTGGTTTATTTGTAGAACAGACATAAGAATAAGAAAGTAACACAAACATCTAGTACCATAACACAATCATCGACAAAATCTCAGATGTGTATCAGTTCTCCATTATTTCTCATTTAGTTTCATACTTGAAACATAAAATTATTAATCTCACTCGTTTGGATGGATGAGTTAAATCTGGGAAAACAACATGCGTCAAATCAAAGCACCCTGGGGCAAAATAGAGTACCTTACTATTTGATTAATAAGATTTCATGCATTTACTTAGCTTAGACTCTACTGCCGCTGAAGCCAACAGTCTCAAACTGTAGAATTTGTTTGCATATTTTTCAGCTCTATTTTTTTTTTTTTTTTTTTTGTGAAAGAAGATAACAGAGTTGAGACTTCGGATTGAAGAGAAATTGGTGATTTCTTTTTCATTTAAGTTTGTTGATCTCAAGAATGCATACTAACAACAATCACATTTTATAAATATTGCTATAGACTGAATCTTTTTGACATTGTCTATTAGTCCAAGGCCATTTACTTAAATGAATTAACTTAACGGAAAAGAAAAACTCTCCTTTAAAAATTAAATAAATTTTTAAAGAGAGAGAATTTTACTTAATAGTTTATGTAACCAAGTGCCAGCCATTGTTAAAAGCCATCTCAATAGCATATATAACCAATGACGGTATGAATATTTAAGTGTTATATATTCGAATCTATCATCCATGTTTTATCAGAAAAATAAAACAGAATGAATTAAGTTTTATCCAAATCTGCTCCTTGAAGGAAAATTTGAAATGGGCCTGTTCACTGATGTGGAACCCCATCAACCCATACAAATTCAGAACGCCTCGTTGGTTTGTCCATTGAATGGAAACCTGCATACAGATTTCACCGTTGTCACACTCCACGCGCAAGCAAAAGAAAAACTCACTGTTGCCAACAGAGGAAGTCATGGTATTATTATTATTTTTATTTATTTAACTATTGTGTTGCATAATTTGAATAGTACATTGCTGAACCAGTGAAAGAAGCCATGAACATGACAACCCACAGAGGAAAATGCGAAAGACAAGCCCCTGAACACCACCCAAAGGCTTTGCCATATCTGATGCTACAGACAAATAGTGTAGCCGCAGTTGAGATATCCCAAGAACAGATTTCAGGGTCGAAGAATACGATGAGAAGTCGAAGTTTGTCCCTGCAGATGCTTGCATCCATCATGTTGCTATCAGTATCATCCATTTTCTTGACTGCCTTACCATTTTTCCTGCCTGTATTATTTTCCCTGTAAAGAAAATAATATGGTTCAGGGAAAGAAAGAGAAAGTAAAACAGAGAGGCTGGCTGAGAAACTGCGTGCAAGTTTTGCTTACAAGGGAGAGAGAGGCTGGCAGAGAAGCTTATTGTTTACATAAGTATTTGTTGGACTTCATCAGCATATGCTACTTTAGTTTAGTTTAGTTTAGTTTAGTTAAGTTATGACTTATTTGTAATGATTAGTTAATTTTAAAATAAATGTGAAAAATAGTAAAATTTTATTAGATTAGCTGTGACTTGTAAAACTTTGCTAGTAAATTTGAAAAGAACATGGATTTCAAATCTCAATCAACGAGTGTAGGGTATTTTGCCGCTTCTGCTTTAAATTCTTGTGGCTTCCCGTTTGCTTTGTGTGGTGAATCGAACAGATAACAAAGGTTCCTCGATTGTTTGATCAGGCAACGGCATGTCAAAAACGCACAAGACTATGCAACAAATTTCAACCTTTCACACTAACTATAATCTTCATAACTTCGGTGTCTTTTGTTCCTTTCTGTATACATGTTATGTTAGGTTTACTTTACTTGAAATAAAAAAAATATATATGAGTGCAATTGATCTAATCTAACAAACTCGGTCTGAGTTTGAATCTTAAGAATTTTTGCTCCATTACTTTACAAGAATAAATTGCATACTCCAATTCTTCACTAATTCTTGTGCATGTATTTTTTTGACACTTGATCTTGCCTCCAAGTTGCCAATGAACAAATCTTCGGGATGATGATGCGAAAGTTTGTTCTTGGATGTCGGTATCACAAAAGACGTCATTTGTAACACTCGGCCCAATCGAAAGAAAAAAGGAATTTAGGCCCAAAAACTTTAAACAAAATTTTGGCCCATTCCTTTAGTACAAATAGACATGGATAAGTGTAAAACTTAGAAGAATATTTTAGAACCCACGTGGAAGAGAGAAGAAGAAAGAAAAGAAAACAAGGGAAGAAAAAAAGAAGAAGGAAAAAGGAAAGAAGGAGAAGAGGAGAAGGAGAAGGAGGAGAAAGATAAGAAAGTGAAAGTAACGATTTTATTTTTTTTATTTTGAGAATAAAATTATTTATTTAAGTATAAAAATTGTTAAAAATTAAAGAAAATAGATCGATTTTGTTTTAATAGTTAAAATTATTACTATTTTAAACTCTTGAATTTAGATCAATAAATTTTAAGTTGAATTTCATAGTTTGATAAGAAGATCTTTTGAAAATAGTTGAAAATTAGATGAAATTTTGTAAAATTTTGATTGAAGTTGAAAATACAAAAATTATAATAATTTTATTTTATTTTATAAATTATAAGTTTTAAGTACAAATAGTTAAAAATTTTATAGTCAAAATAAAATTTTTATAATTTTGGAGTAAGATGATAAATTCTGATAATTGTGGGCTTTAAGCATAAATATTTTTAAAATATTTTTGTAATTATCTATATTATAGAAATTTTTTGTAATTTATTATTATTAATATTTTTTATTTTAAAATTTTATAATTTTTAGATCGAATTTTAGTTTGATTTTAGGTCAGAAATTTATTTATATTTTATTATAAACAGTATAAGTTATTATTCATTTTAGTAATTATGTATTAATTTAAAAAGTGATATTAAGTGATGATAAAAAAAGAAAAGAAAGAGCGGAGGAGTTATAAAAATACATACATCTTTTGATTTAGATAAGTAATTAACATACAATTAGGTATTTTAATGTTTTAAAAAAGTAAAAAGTAAAGTTTTATATTAATTTTTTTAAAAAAAATTATCTTTCAATAACATAATTATTATTCTGTCCTATTTTATATAAATCATTCAAGAATTTAGCAATGTTACTATTATTAAATTATATTTCTGATGTTTGAATTATTGTGAAATGATATAAATAAACTATTTTATTATTACTGTATGTGATTGAATTATGAAATAGTATATTGCATTTTGTTTACTGCCGATGGTTATGGATCTAATTTCAGTTTCACGGTGAAAGTTTATAAACTTAAAATCATGGGCGGTGATATCTAGTTATAAAACTCCTAAAGTATGCAGTCTACACATTTTTTTATACGATAATCCCTAACAATAGTCCTCCCGAAACTATGCATTACGTATATTGATAACTAAATTAAATTATTGTCTGATCATTATTTATATTTATGTACGTTTATTTATGATTTGATTAATTGGAAGTATAATTATTATTAAATTTATTTGAAAAATTTTAGTTATATGCGAATATCTATGGAGTTTTAACTCGCTCCTTATTATTCATGTTCTTTTAGAGCAATCGAAAATGGGTAAATCTAGAAAAAAATTGTATTTTTTTTACTAGATAAATTTTGGAGAGATATTTTGCAATGCATATCGTATTTGTTAGAATATTGTTAGGAGACTATTCATATTTAGTTAAATAAATATATTAAGTTTTGTTATAACAAATTTTGTTATAGTAATAGTTTAAAATTTCATAAAAAATATTGGGAGTATTATAAAATTTTAATACTTATAAGTTTATATTGATATTGTTCATATATAGTAAAAATTTGTTAAAATATCCACAATCTCATTATTTTACTTTAAATTATTCTATTAAATTTTAATTCACGAATCTTAATTTTAGCTGTTTAACATCATTGATCCTTGGTGCTATCAAGTTGTCACTTTTGCTACCATCAAAAATAGAAAACAAAGAGGTTATGGTTGTCAACAACTATTACACCCTCAAAATTAGGGTTCGTAAATAAATAAACGAATAATTTAAAATAACAAGAATGAGACTGTAGATAATTTGACAAAATTTTCACTATACATGACCAATATCAATATAAATTTATAAGTAATTAAAATTTTATAATATTTTCAATATTTCTCATAAAATTTCAAACTACTCTCTTAACAAAATCCATCACATCACATTCAAATTTAATACATTATACCACCTATTAAATACCATCACATCACATGCAAGATAATTTATGATTAGTGACAATAATTTGTTCTATGGTAATATACAAAGAACTACTCTCTCTTATTTGAATAACTATAATACTATTCACAAATATAAATAAATTAAAGTTATATATGATATTCATGTAGTAAAAGGATCTAGTGTCAACATCTCTCATACTTATTCTAATGTTAATATTAAAATGTAGTGAATCAATGCGAGTGCGATCATGTATCATATTTACCAATTACTGATAATTAATGTCTTTTAATATAGTCAAGAATCAAATTCTTCAACCAACGTATTTCTCAAAATCATTATTTGGTACCTATAATCTATTATGATAGATAAAAACTCTTAAAAACTTAATTATATTTGCGTAAAAAGAGATAAAATTAAATTAGTTAATTGATTCAAACACGTTTAATAATAAATTAATAAAAGAAATATTTTTTAAAATCTTAAGACATGTTAAGATTGATAAAAGAAATGTAACAATTAATTAATAATAATATAAAAATATTTAATAGATAACAAATAAATAATACGTATACAATGAATAAATAAAATATATTGTGAAATATAAATAGTTGATTAACTAAATATTAACAAGTAACTAATTTTTTTAAATTAGTAACTATACATTAAATAAATATTAAAAAGTAATTAATTATTAATTAATATATTTAATTATCTTATTATTAATTATTTATTTTAATAAAGTAATGATATTCTAATATATAAAAGGAAAAATATATAAATATAACATTAATTAATTATTTACTAATTATTACATTATCAATTAATCATTGCTTTGGTAATAATTAAATAATCATTAGATTAGTTATGGACAAGAATTATATTTAATAATTATAATTAATTAATATTAATTTATTATATTGTTAAAGTTACAATCTTGCTTTTAAAGCTGCAATCGCAGCTTCAATGCCGAGATCGCAGTTTTGGTAGATTTCGGAGCTGCTATCATTATTATTTATATGGATTTCAATGTAGGTGAATTAATGTGATTGTTATAATTACTGCAATTCTTTGTTTCTGCAATCATTATCATCACAGGTTTTGGCAGGTTTATAAAATATTAAAATATTATTATATAATTATTAAATAATTTTGTAGTTAAATATTATGAATTTTGAGTCTTTTGGGTTTAAGAGAGAGAGAGAGAAAAAAAATGGAGCAATGTGAGAAAATGTTGGAAGGGAAAAAGAAATACCGCCGATAGTTTTTTATTTTGGCTGCGGGAATAACAGAGGTTAGGTTTTTTTTTTTTTTTAAGTTCGACTATTTTTTAATAAGATTATATTTGAGATTGTAAATCCTATTTTGATAAATTCCCCCGTTTCTCCACTGTGATTTACAAAATTTCTGCTGTCCCCATCGTGAGGTACAATTTCTTTCTCTCTCTCTCTCTCTTTCTCATTTTTCCTTATTATTTATGTTCATAATTGTACAATCTTAACTTATCTGCAATCGTTTTGATCCATTTTCAACCAGATCTTGTTTCCCAATTCGATTTTTCATTTTTTTTTTCCAGTAAACAAGAACCCTACAAGAATCTAACAATGGAATTCGAAATTTTGATGTGTTTTGACTAAATAATTGAAGGGATTTTTTTTTTTAAAAATAGATTGCAATGGCAACCGTTAAAAACTTAAAAATAAAGACGAGTACGTGCAAACGCATAGTAAAGGAATTGAATTCGTATGAGAAAGAGGTCGAGAGAGAAGCTGCTAAAACTGCTGATATGAAGGACAAAGGAGCTGACCCTTATGACCTCAAGCAACAGGTATACAGAAATTATTATTATTATTATTATTATTATTATTATTATTCTTCATGGTCAGTGTCTACTATCTTTGCTGGAACGAATTTTATTTTTGACCATGTAACATTACATATGTAACTGAAATGCCACATTCTGTTGTTGGATGTCTGACTTGTAATGTCAAATACCAGATATGTAACTACGATACTTCCCTGTTATAAATCTACAATCTATATTACAAGTCACTTGTTTCTTTAATGTTCAGTGCATGTTATACAAAAAAAAGACATTGTTTGCTTTTCAAAAGTTTTGAAAATTAATTTATTACTGGATATTTGTAAAAGATTGAAATCCTACTTTTGAGTTTGTGAAGTATTTGGTAGCTATTTATTTTGTTTGCCATTTGATTTAGTTTTGTTCCTCAATCAATTTTGGATTTTTGAACTTACAAAACACTGGGAACAACTGAGTTTGGAATATTGTACTGTTTCATATTTGGAAGACATAACACTGTTAAGCTTTGTAGAATTTCGATTTTAAGCTGGTCTTGGTTGTCCAAAGATTGTAATCTTGGAAATCTCCGTGCTTTGAATTGTTGTCTTGGTTATTGTTTTTGCATGTGTGGCTTGTAATATATGTTGGTTTCTGTAATTCATTTTCTTGTTGGAGTTTTAGAAAAGTTTTCATTTTCTTGATGTTCCCGGGCAGGAAAACGTGCTGGCTGAATCAAGGATGATGATTCCTGATTGTCAGAAGCGCCTGGAGGCTGCATTAGCTGATCTCAAAGGGACTCTGGTATTTATCATCAACATTTAGTTTGCTTATTATCATTTTTATTGACTTGAGGAAGTACCACAATAATTTTATCATGGCGTGTTGAATTACCACATTTAGATGCTTGAAAGTGAAGCTCTGCTTCAACAGAATGTTATGATTCTGACTCCTGACTTGGCATCAGAGACAAACATGAGAGTGAATTCAATTTTCATTCCTGTGGTGCATTTCTTTTAGTTTGCGCTATGATTTGGGGAGACAGTTGTTTCGCAACCTGATGTTTACTAGGAAGCTCCTTAAGCATGGATCGCACTATGCTTAGCAGAAAAATATATGCACATGCAGAAATCTTCTTCTTTAGAGGGGACGTGTAAGCTGGGTTGTGGTACGAGCTAAATTAATCCTTGTAAAATATTTTAGAGGGTTAAGGTCGTAGAAAGCTCCTTAACCCTGGATTTCACTAGGAGAGAGATCAGCATTAGAATTGTGAGGTGGACATATTGTCTGTCTGAAATCAGCCTGACATGGGTAGGGTTCTCTCACATCAGCGGTGCAAAATTGTTTACAGCCATTGTTTATAATGTCAGAACAGGCCTTACTTTAGCCTGGTCGAAACCTTAATGTAATGGCTATCCCACATCACTAGGGCCTAGCGATGAGTATCAAACTGAGGATGTCTACGTTGTTTCTTGCATCTACCAAGTATGCCAGCCCATTTCAGACTTGCAACATTGCTAGCCAATTTACTTCTGAACAGTGGCATTCTTATTCAGCGCTGTTATTCGCTGCGCTTAGTTTGCAAAGCATTTGGTGTATCATTTATGCAGCTTTATTTGTCTGCATCAGGAATTTTTTTTTCTTAAACTATGGTAATTTGTGTGGGCAATTTCAAATGAAGATCAAATTAGTACAGCAAAGTTTCATGAAATATGTTGTTAGATAAGTTCTTTCTTTCTTCAGGCTGAATTGGAGGAGAACGAGGAAGGCCAGGAAATTGAGGATGCCCGAAGCACCATAGCATATGTTGAAAAGTTGTTTCAAACAACAGATGCTTAGTATCACAGTTCATATTAGCAGTTGTAATGCTAAGTGCTTGACATCAATGCTTATGCCTATTGTTTTGCGTTCGCTATCACAATCAGAGTGCATGAAGAGCTGCTGTATTGGGTTGAATTCTTGTCTGCTATTTGTTACTCCTGAAATTTGTATTACGATTATTTTCTCTCTGAATGAAGTGGTTTGGAACTATGGCTCTTGATTTGCTTATTTTGTGCATCCCAAATGTATTTTTCTCCAATCTTTGAATGATTTCCAGCTTCTTGTTTCCAATGCTATCCTCCTTTTATAAGCAGCGCGTTAACTTCTCATAATCAAATGCATGTCCATTGCCCAGTTCTCCGCTTCTTTGGAATGTCCAATTCTCAAGTTCGTCGAACTTAACAAAATTTTCACGTTACCATTCTATCAAATTACATCAATTATTGTTACACGCATATTTCATTTAGAATAATGGTAAATTACTATTAGTATATACATGAGAATAACAGTATTATATTATTAAATGATTACAGGAAGACGTTACAAGAGTAGTGTACCTTATTTTAAATTTTCTCATGAAAGTTGGGTTGACGTGAAAAAAAAAAATAGTGATTTTTCTTCCTTTTTTTTTTTCAGTGAAACTTCACCCTTCAGTGCAGCCTGGTAGATTTGTGTGAAAAGTAAGCTTCGTCGTAGACGAGTTGAGGAAATTTTAGAAGAAAAGATGTAATCCAGCAGATCCTGTGCGCAATTCCAAATGTTACAGCAATCATGGTGAAAAATAGAGCCCATTGGAAAATTAAATACCTTCGCTCTAGTTTCATAAAGAATGGTGGGACCGTCTCCGGAGCTTCCTACGGAAGGGCCTGCATGCGTCAATACTCAGATCAACAGCTGCTGCAAGGGCCATGAAGATGGCAGCATCCTCCACACAAGTCACGTGTCGCATGGCTAGTTGCACCGTTGGCTTGCTGCTCCTCCCTTCTCCTTGCACCCTGCAGCTCATGACAAAACCAACTACTACGGGACCCAATCCTGAAAAATCTCCACTGCTTTGTGGGCTTGGTATTGGAGTAGCAGGTGTTCGCATCTGTCTGTCAGTGTCGATAAAAAACTCTCCACCTTTTTCAGCACTAATGAATATCTCAGACATGAGAACCTCGCCAGCTTCCTGGCCTTCAGACAGGAGGTGAAATCTGCAGCAAACGGAGTCCCTGATGCCACGCTCACGCCAGGCCTCAAGCTTTCCCCATGGCTGCCAGCTCTCAGGCCTGCATGCGTCGGGGCGAACAATCAACCAAGCTCCTGGGTTGGACCTAGCAACCCAATCACAACCTGTTGATGGGACAAAGGGAGTAGTTATGAAGGCAGCTGCAACAGCCGAGCCTGAGAGATCATGTATCTTCACCTTCCAACCCTTCCTCTCCCTTCTATCAGCATCCAAATCAGAACTGTCGGCGGAACCTGACCAGTAACTACTCAATGGGTCCACCTGTGGCATCCTGCCATTCATTATAACTACTAAAAGTTTCATTAACAACGAACTAATGCCTGGAAAAATAACAGGTCATTCAATTTAAGCTCCATGGCCACCAAAAACTAATAAACTAGAAAATATTATAAAACCACTTTCAACACAATGACTATGCAGAGAGAGAACTACTCAACAATAGGTTTGCTGACTACAAATCTAACAGGTTAACAACCAATAATTTCTTTTTGATTATTTAAAAAAAGAAAAAAAATGTTGCTTTTGCATTCTAAGAGTGAAAGTATTGGATTGGAAGACTAGCTACTAATATTGGCACAATCTAAAAGGAAAAAATTTACCAGATGGGAAAACTTATTCATCTGAAAAACTGTAGAGCTAGCTGAATATTTGACAAACTTGACAAATACAATAAAACTTTCAATTGTTTTGAATTATAACTTTTTGATCATTTAGTGCTTCTTATGCAATTTGATCATGGCTGTGTCAACAAAAGGGACAAAAACAATCAAAGGGAATGAGTCTACTTTGGAGCTGTTTCAAGAATTGATGTTAGGGGAACAAAAGACACTATTCACATCACCTGTCTCGGCTAAATTTGCAACTAAAAATTGGCTGCTTGAAGGAGCCTTGGAGCTGAACTATCTGAGGGCTCAACATTGTCACATCTTCAAACTGGAAAACATATCTCGGATCAGGATCCAGTTTCACTCTCAAATGAAGCTCTGCTCCTGGTTTTCCGCTCTCCCGCTTGTTTTTTCCAATGCCTATCCACCCATTAAAAAGAATCATGGGCTTTCCTTCACCCCATTCGGGACCCACCTCCAATTTAAATGTGCCAATCTGCTGTCTTTTGACTCCTACACCACAGTGGAATCCTTTCCTCCCTGCGAAAACAACAATCTCCAAATATGCATGAGGGCTATAGAAACAGCCAGGTGTCAATAAGGCTTTCAGATCGGACTCTTCAAGGTAAAAACTAGAAGCAATGCTATGAATATCAGGCATGGCTTCAGGTGAGGATACTAAAGGAATTTGCGTAGTTTGCACTGGGAAACCTCGAAGACGTATTTCACACAAACATGGAGAAGAGAATGCATGAATTTCAGATTTTGCAGACTTCAAAGCTGATCCAGGAATCCTCAGCCCAAGTGAGCCTACTGACACCCTGATGAATGCCTGAGGATCCATGCTTGTCAGAACTCTTTCCCCATTGGATCAAATGCTCACTGCTTGGACAGCTCAAGAACCTTGATAGTCCCAAAAAAAAATTAGGCCAAGGAAAACACCAGGATCATGTAACAGCAACAACAGTTCAGCATACTGATTACTCTGGTTCTTCTCATCCTATGGTTCCATTTGTCTAACTCTAACAGCAATTTTATGGTGATTTCTAGCAAGAAAAAAGATGCATAACAAAATAAATGAAAATGAAAGAGAGAGAAAGATCAACGTAACTCAACAGCCATACAGTTCAGAATGGTATCTGCTTGGTAGTCTACATATAGGTTCTCTACTAAAATAAAAAACTTGATTGGAATAAGGTGCAAAAGTCTACCATAAAGACACACCAAGTTATTTTACAGCATACAATCCAACTTTAGTGCAAGTGACACAAGAAATGAAGGACCTGGCATTTTTCCAGTAATCAGCATCATGTATCCAAGCATGAGCTATAATAGAAGAATCCCACATAGACAACCCTAGAAGGCATTTAAAGATATGCTTTAACACCAGCATGGAAGATTTCAAACCTTAGAAATTACCTATGGAATTTCAAACAAACCAACAAATTTTTAATTGTTAAAATGCTCAGATCCACGAGAGCAAAATTATCAGACTTCAAGATAATCTTAGCTCATTCTAATAAAATTTCAAACTAAGATTGTAACTTAACACCAGAAGGAAAAATAGATTCAGATAGTAATTCAATCATAGAAATGGAAAACATTACAAGGCTACCATACATGATTTTCTCTAACAGCATAATAACATAAAGGAAAAAAATGGAAACAGCAGGTAAAATAAAACTTTGTCTAATCGTATTAAATAGCCTTCCATATTCAAAACTTTTCGTTTCTTCCTCGAAGTATCACAAGAATGCAGTTCAATTCTCCTTACATAAATGAAATATTTTCATCAGATCAACAGACAACCCCAGATATAATCATAAGTTTCACCTTATCATTATATCTAACCAATTTATGTCCATCATCTACTTCTCTCAGCCTTTGCTATATAATTTAAGATAATAGAAACCTACGTCATTCTTCTTCAAGAGTTTCAAGCACAAGATCCAATCTTGTAACTAGTAAGAAAGTACAGCGAGGAACTGACAATTAGTGATCAAGGTTATGTTTCCGTAAATCAAAGTTAACCATTGACTCTTATTCTCAAAATAAACAATTTTAAGAGTAAAGACACTTCAAAATCATGCAAGATTCAAGCTTTACAGCTAATTAGGAATTTAGAACATGGGTTTCAATTCCCAAAAGCCACATATCAAATCACTAATATAACATATATAAAGCCATATTACTTTGGTTCCCTCCCCAGAGTCCATTAGGCAGCTAAGTGACTCATGTTTATGGGCAGATTTAATAGGCAGCTATATCCTTCATAGGGATAGAAATGCGCTAAGACAAGCTATCTCATCATATGGCAGAATAAATGGAAATTAAAGCAGAGGTCCAATCATAACTGCTTTTATTGTTGTATTAGACCCTTAAAGAGGCAATCAGGCAATTCATTAAATGAATCCGATGTGTTCAATTGTTCCTGTTTGTATTATCCTGAAACCTATAAGATTCTTGAAAATAGTTAGATATATTTAATGCATTTTTTAGAGAGGTTATGTAAAACTGCCATCTCTAAGACTATCGATCGCCGAAGTGATTCTAACAAGCCCTTTTGCTACAAGGTTATTACCTACAAAGCATCTTAAGGAAAATCTCAGGATTCAGGAACTAAATTTGGATGCCAAGAAACAGACGGAAACGAAAAAAAGAAAAAAAAAATGTAAAATATGGTACAATATGATGTGAATTTGATCTACTAGTTCTCCTGAAGCACAATATCTGACCTCAACTAAACCAGACACCATTATTGAGAGAAATATTCAGTTAACTAAAATTCCAACCACCAAAGTAATGAGACATCCAAAAGTCACAAACTCAACAATTTCCATTAATTTTTCCTTCCCCACACCAAAACAGAAAGCTAATAATGTCTCTAAGCCATCAACTAACTCAAAATTTAAAAAAAAAAACCAACGTTGAATTTCTACAGCTTTAGTAATCCCAGAACGAAAACACAACCAAATGAGGAAAGTCAAAGTTCATATAAACAGAAACACACACACACACAAATTGTTTACAAACAACAAAGATTTCAAACAAACAAGCATCACAGGAGTATGCCTAAAGAAGAAGAGAAAGGAACAGAAATCCACCTGAAAAAACTACGTCAACGAAGCTGTTATAGAACAAATCGTCTTAAATTCTGACATATTCCTGTAAAACCGAAACACCCAGAAAGCAAATCAATCATTTTCCTCTCTCTGTTTTTCAGTGTCTACGTTTGGTCTAAGAAGCAAAGAGGCAAGACGGAGAAGGAGGAGAAGAGGATGAATAAAGAATGCGAGTTGGAAGAATAAAAAACATATCTGGGATTTCACGTACACTGTACACGGATCACGAGAAAACCAAACAATAGACGAAGAAAGTTAAGCATTTTCTTCCATTTCTAAAATAATATTGATATATTTATAGTAGAATAAATATAAAAATAAATTAATAAATAATGAAGAAGTGGGGAGAGAGGAGACGTGAAGACAGCTGGAAACGAAGGTGGTTGGACCATATCAAGAGATTAAATCGCTTTCAGACAAATAAGCTTCGCTTCGCTTCGCTTCATATCTCTTTCAGTTCTTTCTTTTTTTGCAAAAAAAAAAAAAAACAACAACAATTAATCTATGATTATAATTGCTTACAAGTTATGATAATAGATAATTTTATCTAAAACAAATTTACATAATATACATCATGTATCATATTTACAAAAGAAGTCCAAATAATTAAGTAATTGATAATTATAAAAAAAAAAAAGTGTTAAAAATGGTTTATATATTTATGCAGGAAAAGTGATCCAAGAAAGAAAAAGATTCTTCAAAAAAATACGATGGAGGAAGAAAAGGGTAGCAATTAGGGAGAGAAAGTGATACATACACACGTGCCAAGTAAGTTCATCTCACAGTAAATGAGAGGAAGAGCAACAGGGAGAGAAAAGAATCCTAGTTTTAATTTGAATTAAAAAAAAAAAAAAAGAGAGAAGAAAAGAAGAAACCCACTTTGACAGGGCAAAATCAAATTTCTAAAATTAAACAAACAAACAAACAACTCTCTGTTAAAATATATCTGTTAATGTAAAATATATAATATGAATTAAAATATTTAAAATAAATTCCAATTCCGTTGTGTTATAACTCAACCCACGAACAAACACTTCCTTCTTCTTCCCCGCTGTGAACCTGTCTTTTCTCTTTGTTGCCATTTCCTGTTTCTCCATCCCCCCCCTCGCATTCCCATTACTCAAATAAATTGACTTTTGGCATCTCATAGATTATGCCATAAGCCTGCATCATAATCACGCCATGATGATGAAATAAATTCAGATAGATTAGCATTTTCACTTTCCTTTTAACAGCATTTGGTGGTAATACTAATTCCAATACCAAACATTTTGACAATGTGTTAGCCGGTAGGCAGGCTGCTGCAGCCTGTGCTAATTTAAGTCCAGGTCAAACCACAATGACCTTGACTTTCAGTTGTTCCACATGAAAACAAATAAACTTCCCAATGTCCTTGTTTACCACAGTAAGTTACGTTAATCCTGTAAGTTGTATGAACTGCATCCGACAACAACCAAATCCTGAAATAAGAAAATCAGAAATAGATACAGGGGATAAGGACAGATTGATAGAATGCATGTGCAAATGGGCCCTATTACTAAATCACTCGCTTCGCAAAAACAAGCAACAAAAGACCAAAAATGGTTTTGTAATAGATTGATTGATTGATGGTGGTCGTTGATTTTTGCTACTTGCCAAAGCTATACTACACCATTTTGCATTTCATTGTTATAGACTTGAACTTCCATTTTCAATATTCACATTTTTCTTACGATCTATAGACATCTGTTGTTAAAAAATACTTTATATATTAAGATCAAAGATACAAACTCTTTTATACTGACTGACATTTTATTTTATATAAGTCACTTAATTGATGTAATCTAACTTTGATTACGCAGTTTGTCTTACTTGTTAACCCAAATTATAAGTTTGTATTACCATTGGGTTTTTATGATACACAAGCAGAGGAGGAATTGAAAGTCAAGGTCATTGTGGTTTGAAACTATAAGCCAGGTGTCCGAGATGCGTTTATCTATCGGATTAAAAAAAATAGAAAAGTGGAAAAATGACATAAAAAGTTAATCAAGGACCATCCAGCACCAATGCCCTGGAAGCTCTACCTGGACTTGATTTCCTTACCTACCCATTTCATGTAAGTCATCAGTTTGGGCCTGTCAAGAAATGGTTGTTTGACCTCGGTTTGAGATTCAACCCAACACAAAAATGGAGGAATATACTGAGATGCAAATGCCCAAAGGTGCATTCCAACGATACATCAAACTCATCCATATACAAGAAATAGAAATCCATATCAAACCAACCGTTAGTATCTATGCATGCCGGGGGAATATAACACCCGAGTTAAAATCTCAATTCATTGGGACGCCAGGGTTATGAAAAGAACAAGAACCAAACACTAGTACAATAAGCTGAACAGGTTAAACAGGCAGGGAAAGAAATTATTTCCATTTTCTAAATCCGAAGCCTTTGTGCTTCCCAAACATGCCATGCTTCCCGAACTTTCCATGCTTAAACTTGCCATGCTTGAACTTCCCATGACCATAGCCATGGTAACCCCCATGTCCAAGATGATGAGCACCGTGTGCCATATGGTGAGCCCCGTAAGCAGCAGCGGCAGCGGCTGCACCTCCAGCTAGCAGCGCTCCCATACCAGATCCATGCCCTGTAATTATTGAGAGTCAAGACAATGAATAAATTGCATTACTACTGGAAAGCACCCTAACTCTTATGAGGAGTTGAGGGATCACGAAGAGAGATGCAGACCCATATTTATTTTCTCTTCATGCATATCAGTGCAAAGGAGTGAAAACCCACACTTTACAAGACTCTATTAGATAAAATTACAGAATCATGATAAAAATACTACTGGCTCTCAAAATAGAATGAAAAGATTTTAAGCATCAATTTTATTTCTGGTAACAATGACAACAAACAGACACAAAGAATCTGCGCATAGCCATAAGATTAAACCACATATTTAAAGCCTTCAAGCAGAAAATTCTATGGCATCTCATGTTCAGCATCAACAACATATCCTTCTCATATTGAGATGATTATAGGGGAAAATTTTTTCAGGAGTTGATGATCATAAGGATACCTTACAAAATTATGCCCACCTTTGAACTTTAGATTGTTGACTATGTTCTGATCTATTTCCAGACAACACAAAATAAAAGCTATATTGTAAAAGCTGGGGAAGATAGTATTCTATTATCCTTCCACATTTATGTATCTCTCCTTAAATTTTTAAGTTAAGTGATGACCGCAAATTGAAATCATATTCTAGTGACACACATCAAAGTCGTTTAGCAAAGTTATCAATCCTACCTGAATGATGATGCGATGATGGACCAGGATAACCAGCTGGGGGATAACCACCAGGAGGATACCCACCTGGGTGAGGATACCCACCTGGGTGAGGATACCCACCCGCAGGAGGATAACCAGCTGGTGGGTATACACCCGGAGGCGGAGGATATGTGGCCGGTGGGTATCCGCCTGGAGGAGGATATCCCGCTGGCGGATATCCCTGGGGAGGGTATGCTTGTGGGGGATAAGATCCGTGTGGACGGTGCCCAGCAGCATATCCAGCGGCATATCCAGCAATGTTTGAAAAAAGCCCTTTATCTTGCTTATCATTGTCTCCCATTTTTCTTCAGCTTCTAGTTGATGATACAAAATTCATAAATTAACGGATCTTCAGGGACAAACAAGCATATGCATATACAACATATACTGCCAAGAAAATATTGTAAAACATATCAAATGGGAAGTATCCATTTGGTTCCTTATGACCATGAGAGGAAAATAATCACCTTAGGGTAAGACCTCTCCTCATTCTCAAATAAACATCCAGGTCAAACCTTAACTAAGATTCGAAACTAATGCTGACTCAAGGAATCAAAATGCCAAATTTCAGATCCTCTACTGCACCGTGTACTCAAGATATGGAGAATTATACAGGATCATGCAAGCAGTTTCGATTCAAAATTGAAAATAATAAACAAACAGAAAAGAGATCGACAAGATACACGATAGCCCAAAGGATCGTGTTCAAAATCAAAACAGAAAACAAAAATGCAATCAAGACAGAGTATGGATCGTAACAACAATAATTAAAAGAAACAAAAACGGCTTACCGAATGGAATTCAGAATTTGAATATCTCCGCTTTCGATGGTCACTGTTCTTGTCGCTTCACTTTAAATAGACGATAAGCCTACGCGTGCTTATCGCTTTACCCTTGCGCGTTGCCGACGCGTTGCTTTACTGCCACCTTCCTTTTTCTGTTATTTAATTTATAATATATTGAAGATATGGTCCAAATCCTGGACTTCAAAAATTATATTTATCTTAAATGGATAGCACTTTTGATCAAACGGCATACAAAATAAAATGCTGTATTGACACATGTCCACGATTGAGTGTTTCAGGGGAAATACGGTTGTTGCTCCTGAAGGCGCGCCGAGTATGTTCCTCGTAAATAATGCGGCGCGTTTCGTAATTATCTTTCTGCATTTTACGCGTTGAAACCATTCCTTGTTCGATTCAAAATGTTGACTACCTTCTTTGCAACAATTCTTAACGCATACAACTTGGCTAGCAATTCTTAGCCACCAAGAAGACAACATTTGATTATTCCAGGAAGAAGAATTCTGTGTTGGGACTCTTTAATGTTGGCTTCTCAACCGAAGACGCTCAACTTTAGGACATCTTACGTGTTGATACACATGGACAAACTACATCCTTGCTTAAGAAATCACAAAAACTCGGGGACTCAAAATATCGTCACTCCGTAGGCAAATGGAGGGAAAGCTTTCTCATCAACCTCACAAAACTAGCCAAGAAGAAATTTGTTCTTTCATCATATATTTTCGCACCTTCAAATTCTGCGTGGATTTCGCTTTCAGTCCTTATCACCTTGGGTTGTTTAATGACATCCCTCGTTGTCACAAGGCACACTGCGATCTATTGTGTCAATATGTTGTAGCATATCTGACTCCGAATCAAACTTCTTTCTCATATCAAGGCCCACTTCAAGCACGTCCAACTGTACAAAAACCTGTTCAACCCCGATAAAAATTTTCTGTAGAGGATGAACTGAAGGTCAAAGCTTGCATGTCAATGAAGTAGACATGTTACATGAATTGCCAACACTGCCCGTGTGACGTAAATTTTCCAAGGTTTCTGCAAGTCGCAAAGTCTACCAAAGAACTGATCAACAGAATATTGTCCTGATAAATTCCAATAGGTCCAAATCCCCATGAAATGCAGGCAATATTGAAGTTCCAATCCATAACAAGAGGACAACTTCTTACAGACCCTGTAAAATGAATGAACTATTTTGTTAAAAAACCCATGTGATTGTTAACTCTGCCAAGGACAATACGATGAATGAATTCAAAAAATATTTAGAGAAATATCTGCTTACTTTTAAAGGGATACTTTTTTTTTCATATTAAAATTTTTGTCCATGTTAAAATTATAAAAACTCATGGTCCATATTTACGGTTAAAAGATACGTTAGAGCGCATGGCAATGGTGGTAGAAGGTGAATTGCTGCTTCCAAGCTTTCATTTGATTGAACAGAACACTACTCAATCGCTTAACGAGAGCCAGACTACTTGGCAATGGCTCTGGTTCTGCCACCGTCTTCAAACTCCGCAGCTGTTACACATCCTCCTCTTCGGCAGTTAGAAAATTCTTCTTAGGCAGATGCATTTTCATCATTTTATGGTCCCTAGTCTCTCTAGCTTTGGTTCTAAGACCACTTATCTCAAACAAAATTATTTCTGATAGGCAAATTCACTTATATTTACTCTGAAAACAAAGAAATTTAGAATCTACTGACAATCTTTTACCCACATTCTGCTTTCTGCATTGAACCTATGCTCTGGGTCAACAAATGCATCTAATAACCTCCCCAGAAATATATCCACTTTTCACTGTGATCAGATTGTATGAGAGATTGTGTTTGCAGTAGCAAATCGATCGCATCATCCGCTGACAGTAAAAGCTAAGGTCAGAAGCAATAGTCTGGTAATATCACAAATATAAATCCACAAGTACAAAGAAGAATAGAGGATGGTGTCAAAGAAACTACAACAGGATATCAACTTCTTCCCCTAGTTAATACTACATGTTCACCAAAAAAAGTCACAAACCCAACCCCAAGAATTCTGTTCTTATAAGCACTGTTTATCAACATAAGTAAATCCACAAAGGTTAAGAAGGAAAAATCACAACAGCTTGCTCAGAGGTGGGACAGCAAGTTGAAGCCAAACACCTACGCTTGCAATCACAATCAGCAGTCAAGCAGTCTTCACGAAATGACAAGACAACAGTTTCCCAATCTCCAGGAATCCAACAGTTTGTTTCCCATCAAAGATGGCTTTCAGCTTCGCATCACATAAGATTTCCCGTTTGTTTTGAGGATTCTGCAGCCAAAGGCATAAACATACCACAACAATCGAAATTATGGTACACCAAAATTTCCTCAATTAAGGAACTTCTATTACATTTACCTTAACAAATAGGAGACATATGCATCAGACTACGTAAATGCCATGTATGACTAAAATATAGAAAGGAAATTAATACTCATTTTCAATAGAATCTTCCGCATTCATGGGTTCCATTGTTCCCATTGCTTCTCGATTAATGGTTAGGTCTGAATTCCAAAATAAGATGAGAGAACTCTCTCCACTACTTTATGAAAGAAACAAGATATGGAGAAAGAATGATCCCCACAGCTAACTGACTTCAGGAGGGAAACAATACGACTATAATGTGATGGTGGTTGGGGAGGAAAGAACAAGATTTCATCAAAACATGCATGCATCCACCAACCTGAGCTCGAAAAATTTTTCTAAGCATAATGGATCAATCAAGAAGAGAATCACATTTTCAGACCCTCAAAATCATACATAGATTTCATAATCCAACACCATTATGCAAATTTATTAGAACATGTAATTTAACAGCAGTGAAGGATGATAGAATGAAAGAGACAATACTACATCTAGATTGGTTTAGACCTATAATGTAATCATTTCTTTCAATCAATTTAACAGTTATAGCTCAAGAATTAACATTTCTTGTAATCAATAGCATTAACAACTGTCTGCAAGCGCCCAACATTCTAATACCCTGGTCATAAAGAAGCCACTACTACAAAAAATTCATAGCCAAATTTACCAAATTAACACAAAGCAGGGAAAATTTTAGAAAATTCAACACAGTGAAACATAAAATATAACATGATATGGACATTAGCCCATGATCACGTTAAATATGTAAAACTGGAAACAAGGAGAGAAAATTCAAAAAAAATTTAACGCACACACATAATTCCATAGGCTGGCATGTTATGCTTCCTTCTTACATGCCAACCAAATTCCACTTTTCCTTACACTTAGAGATAAAGTACTATGCATGCTGCTTTGGCAGTATGAATGTCTTAGATAAATACTTATGACAGTATGATATTACAAAAAGTTACATTTGCGAAAAAATCTACGCATGATCACATCCAGCACTAATTGACCTCTTATTCTAGAGGAAAACTAACAAACATGACCACCTGAATATGTCTCATGGGTATATAAAAGAGATCTTTGGGAAGCATGCAAAACACAAGTGTCACAACTCCAATCTAATATTCTTCTATCAACCAAACCCAGTTGGAACTTGTTGTGCTCATTTATAGTCCCACATTGATTGGTTAAGGGAAGGTCATTGGTTTTAAATATAGGAGTTCCACCACCTAATGGACTAGCCTTTTGGGCTGGATACTTGCTCCTATCCATGCAATGGAGAAATGGAATCCTCAATAACTTTGTCAAGACATCTATCAAAGACCAATCGTGCGTTTGCCTTGCTTTAGGTACCCCTTTCTAACAGGGTGTTGGGTTTGCTTTACTTTAGGTACCCCTTTCTAACAGGGTGTTGGAAGTATTTTAATACTTTCAAATAGCTGGATGTGCTTGGCGTCATCATTTTGGGGTGCAGCAAAAAAATAGAGTGCTTTCACAGGAAACACTTAAACTGTGCATTTGTAGAAAAACCCTTTCAGTGCTTTTGTGCCAAGCTTTCCCCAGTGTTAACAGGACAAAACTTGCCTAATTCCATTCCTCCTGCGGTTGCTAGTCAAAATCTCCACCTACAGAAACGAAAGCACCACTTCTTCCATCCTTCCACCCAACTCCTTCACCATTCAAAATTTACCCTCCTCTATAACAAAACTATATGCAGAAACCACATGATACACATAACAATGGAAAAAAAAAAAAACATAATACGTATAAAACATATTCTCAGGGTTTAGCTTACTAATGCGAAAAAAGGAAACCTAAAAAGTTATAGCTCAAGAATTAACATTTCTTGTAATCAATAGCATTAAACAACTATCTGCAAGCGCTAAATATTCTAATAAAAAATTCATAGCCAAATTCACCAAATTAACACAAAGCAGGGAAAATTTTAGAAAATTCAACACAGTGAAACATAAAATATAACATGATATGGACATTAGCCCATGATCACATTAAATATTCTACATAGGGTTTGTAATCAACAGTTATAGCTCAAGAATTAACATTTCTTGTAATCAGTAGCATTAAACAACTGTCTGCAAGCGCTCAATATTCTAATAAAAAATTCATAGCCAAATTTACCAAATTAACACAAAGCAGGGAAAATTTTAGAAAATTCAACACAGTAAAACATAAAATATAACATGATATGGACATTAGCCCATGATCACGTTAAATATGTAAAACTGGAAACAAAGAGAAAAAAATTCAAGAAAATTTAACACACGCATATTCCATAGGCTGGCATGTTATGCTTCCTTCTTACATGCCAACCAAATTCCACTTTTCCTTACAATTAGAGATAAAGTATTATGCATGCTGCTTTGGCAATACGAATGTCTTAGAAAAATACTTATGACAGTATGATATTACAAAAAGTTACATTTGCAAAAGAAATCTACGCATTATCACTTCCACCACTAATTTACCTCTTATTCTAGAGGAAAACTGACAAACATGACCGCCTGAATATGTGTCATGTGTATATACAAGAGATCTTTGGGAGGCACGCAAAACACAAGAGTCACAACTCCAATCTAATATTCTTATATCAACCAAACCCAGTTGGAGCTTGTTGTGCTCAGTTATAGTCCCACAGTGATTGGTTAAGGGAAGGTCAGTGGTTTTAAATATAGGAGGAGTTCCTCCAGCTAATGGACTAGCCTTTTGGGCTGCAAACTTGCTCCTACAGAAACAACCATGCAATGAAGAAATGGAATCCTCAATAACTTTCGCAAGATATCTATCAGAGACCAATTGTAGGTTTGCTTTGCTTTCGGTACCCCATCTAACAGGGTGTTGGGTTTGCTTTGCTTTCGGTACCCCTTTCTAACAGGGTGTTGGGTTTGCTTTGCTTTCGGTACCCCTTTCTAACAGGGTGTTGGAAGTATCTTACTACTTTCAAATAGCTAGATGTGCTTGGCGTCATCGTTTTGGGGTGCGGCAAAAAAATAGAGTGCTTTCGCAGGAAACACTTAAACTGTGCATTTGTAGAAAAACCCTTTCAGTGCTTTTGTGCCAAGCTTTCCCCAGTGTTAACAGGACAAAACTTGCCTAATTCCATTCCTCCTGCGGTTGCTAGTCAAAATCTCTACCTACAGAAACGAAAGCACCACTTCTTCCATCCTTCCACCCAACTCATTCACTATTCAAAATTTACCCTCCTGTATAACAAAACTATATGTAGAAACCACATGATACACATAACAATGTTTAACAAAAAAACAAAACATAATATGCATAAAACATATTCTCAGGGTTTAGCTTACAAATGCGAAAAATGGAAACCTAAAAAATTAGGGTTTAAACCTGGAGGTTGTGAGTTTTTATGTGGGACCAGATCTGGCGGACGGCGTCCACGCGGGAAGCTTCAGAGGTGCCGAGAAATTTGGCAAGTGCAGGAGAGACAGGACTCGGTTTGAGAATTCCAGTGGGTCGAATCGTGCCTGGTGATCTTGGTGTTTTAGGCTTCGTTGGTGATTTGGCTCTGGGCTTTTTCGTTGTTGTGGGTTTTGTTTTGGAGACGGTGGTGGCGGAGGAGGACTTGACTGGGGCCAGGAGGGCCCGACAGCCGTTAAAAACCCTAGCTGCAGATGAAGACATTGTGCTCTCTAGGTGTGTGCTGGCATGCCCGAGAGAGTGTACTGGAGTAACGGAGACACGAACAGACAGGACGAGCTGCTTCTTCTAAGCAAAGAGAAAAATTCCGATGTCCTTTTAAGCTTAATGCTGTAAATTTTGGAAATTAGGTGAGCGAAAATAGCGATTTCATAAAATTTATGTAACATTGAATTTTATATTGAATTTTTAATGTTAAATTAATACTAATAAAGGGTACTTTCACGTGTCTATATGTTCAGAGACACAAATTTTTTGAAAATTAATTTGTAGTATACCTAACAGTAATATTATTATATTTTATTATTAGTTGACATTTAAAAATAATTCAATAACTATAATAATTGACATTGGATGCGTAAATCTTTTTAAGTTCTGCCTTAGTTCCTTTGGGGGAGCATATCAAAATTATATTTGAAAAGACATTATTTTAATTTAATATTACGAAAAATTTAACAGTGCAAACGGATTAAATCTCAAGTTAGGTATAAACTATCAAAAACTCAAATCTGCAACTAAAATTATTATTTTAAAAAATAGTTTCATTCTAATCAAAAATTTCAGTCAAAACATAATTTTAGGCACACTTTTTCCTTACCAAAATCTATCATTTTCAAGTAGATGATAAAGGAATCTATACTCAAATGTTAGGTACTCAAATCACTTTTAATTTTCTATCCCCAATCAATAACAAAGAAATAGAGTTACTATAACAAAACTCCATTAGTCAACAAATTAATCTCATAAAAAATAAAAAAAGTCACATCTAAACCTTGCAAAAAAAAATTCATTATTTTAAAATAGAAAAATAATTAGAGAATCCTACTATTCAAACAAAAATCATTGATATTTAAAAAATTTTTGAAAAAGAAATATGCTCAAACCTACTCAATGCTTTTTGGGAAAGAAAAAACATATTGTTCATTTATCCTACGAAAAAGACTTTAATGAAAGACAGATACCTATCAAAGTCAGACTTATCCAAATGAATCATGATCTTCTTAAACACTGCAAAAAAAAAAAAAAAAATCCAAGATTTACTCAACAAAAATCTCATTTGAAAATCAAAATCCTTTTGGAGCTGTTATGCTTTTTATATCAACAAAAACTCCGAAATAGAAAAAGAAGTTTTTAAGTTAGTGATCAATTTCAAGCTATTAAACAAAGTTTTACAATGGATTAAGTATCAAATTCCCAATAAAAAAGACCTACTCAAACGATTGTATGATTCGACCATATTTTTCAAGTTTGATACGAAAAGTAGATTTTGGCAAATTCAAATAGCTGAACAAGAAAGATACAAAACCACTTTTACCGTACCATTTGGACATTATGAATGGAACGTAATGTTATTTGGTCTCAAAAATGCCCCTTCAGAATTTCAAAATATTATGAATGAGATATTCAACACTTATTCCCAATTCCTCATTATTTACATTGATGACGTATTAGTATTTTCAAAATTTATAGAACAACACTTCAAATACCTCCACGTTTTCTTCCATATAGTCAAAAAGAATGGCCTAGTAGTGTCGGCCACCAAGATGAAACTTTTTTAAACCAAATTAAGGTTTTTAGGCCATGAAATCCACCAAAGTACTATTTAACCAATCAATAGAATTATTGAATTTGCTTCTAAATTTTCAGATGAAATCAAAGAGAAAACTCAATTATAAAAGTTTTTAGGATATCTCAATTATATAACAGATTTTTTTTTCAAATATTAGGTAAATTTGTGAACTATTATACAAAAGATTACAAAAGAATCCAGTCCTTTGAACAAATCAACATACTCAAGTAGTCAATATAATCAAGAACAAAACCAAGGTTATTCCATACTTAACAATTTCCCATCCTAGTGCATTTCTTATTATAAAAACCGGTGTTTTAAATATAAGATATAGAGGAATTCTCAAATAAAAGTTAGATTGATCAAATAAGGAATCAATTGTTAGATATCATTTAGGTATTTGGCTCGAATCTCAAAGATATTACTCAACAATTAAAAAAGAAAATTTATCAATTGTTTTATGTATTATGAAATTTTAAAATGATTTATTCAATAAAAATTTTTTATTACAAATTGATTGCAAATCTGCAAAAGAACTTTTAGAAAAAAATGTTAAAAATTTTGTTTCAAAATAAATCTTTGCTAGATGGTAAGCAATTTTTTCCAAGTTTGATTATCAAATCTCCTATATAAAGGGAGAAGATAATTCCCTTTCAGATTATCTCACAAGAGAATTTTTACAAGGCAAACCAAACACTTAAATATTATGGCCAACAAACAAATTATGAAAGTTTCAGACTATGCAATGAAAAAGCAACAATCAGATAAAATTCCTCTTTCTCAATTTCCTTCTCTCTCTTATTCTCAACTACTCAAAAACATGTTCTTTTACCCAATATGGGTCATCTACCTAAAGAAATGAGGGTTCTCCCTCAATTCAGTTCCAAAAATCCTCATACAAAACAAAAACGCTAGTCATACATATCCAAATTACTCTCTATACCCAACTTGTTTCACTCAAAGAAATTTAATTTTTAGCCAGAAAGCTTTTTACTAAAGAAGATCAATTTATCATTGATGATCTAAATAAAAACCGCAAATTCTACAAATTAGTTCTCGTTGACACTAATTTCGTAGAAATTACTCATCACTGAAATCTCCAAAATTCAAATGACATAACTTATTCCACTTACAAAATTAAACAAATCTTTATTTCAAGTGATTTTATCACATTACACATAACCTATCAATTTTTTATTTCTTTTATTCTAAACGGATACAATTTTATTGATTGTCAAAGAGTATGGTACAACATATTCTATGTCAAAACTTATGACCATTTTTGATTTATCTAATTCAGTGAAAATTGTCCCAAAATATTTCCAACATGGTTCGAAGAATGGTGGTTCTTCTTTGGACCAACAAAATTAATTTATCTAGGACAAATCAATCACCTATCTCTACCCTGGTACAAAGACAATATACTAAGTCACCATATTTCTCAACAATTAGTTTTCCATATAGATTTTCAAATTCCATAGACACTTTCATGGCACTATTCGGTAACCCAAATTTATCCAAACTACAATCTTTCCTTTGTAAGAGAATTCAAAATTAAATGGTGGGACAAATTTGACCTCAACAGAGTTTCCTTCACTACAATGTAAAAATGGAAGCAAGATAATTACAAAATCACCAAAGCAGTCAAAGAAGTCTCTAAGAAAATTCCATCTGCACCTACAATTTCATCTTCAACCTTAGTTAGTAAGCACAAAAAAAAAAATATATACAAAATTATTTGATGAAATAACCAAACAAATGGAAAATGATAGCGAGGAATTTTCAATAAATTCAAATAAAGTGTCTAACAACCCCTTTGGTGATCTATTATCTTAAGACCCTTTTGACTACTAACAAAAGAAATCATTCAAGTCAAAACAAGACAACTTTCGGTGTAAAATTATTTAAGATCTTATGATCAAGAGAAGACAAACAACTTCAGCAACATTTTCCAATCTGCAGGACTCACAAGCAATCATGAAGACTACTTTATCAAAAAGTTTGTTTAATTATTCAAGATTCACCATCAAGTATGAAGACAAACTTTTCAAAAGAAAATATGATGATATTTCTCCAATTATTCAATTGTAATAGTCAAATTTAGGTGTATAAATATACTAAAAGTCTAAAGTTTTAGGGAGAGTTGGAACAGAAAGCTTGGATAGAGTTTGGAAGAGAGCTTAGCACACAGTCTTAGAAAGAGCGAAAATCCCTACTCTATAAAAACTTCAAAATCCCTGTACATTTCCATCAAAAAACCCTTATATAATTCCATTGTAAAAATTTTGAAAATTAATACGTCGCACACCCAACAGTAATATTATTATATTTTATTATTAATTGACATTTGAAAATAATTCAATAATTATAATAATTTAATATATAAATTTTATATATAAAAAATATATTTTTGAAAAATTTAAAAATTAATAAAAAGTATTTCTAAAATTTACTTTTTAGATTTTGATAATTAATTTAATTTAA
>CP135571.1:6129453-6291455 GCA_032401905.1 Swietenia macrophylla
ATTATTCTAATTATTTTATTGTTTTGATTTGTTAACTAATAGTTAAACATATAGACATTATGTGTTTGGAGTAGCATCTATTAGTTTTAAGAAATTTATATTTTTGTGTAATTTTATTAAAATTTAGGAAAGTTATATAAAAATATCCCATACATATAAATAACAAATATTATCAATAAAAATAATAAAAAATAAAATTTTTATTTATCACTAATCATTATTCATGTGTCATGATTTTGAATCCATGTTATAAAATGCAATTTTGGATACCTAACATTATTTATATGATTGCATATATTATCTTAGCAATTTTATGTTTGCAGGTTAATGCCAACAAATTCAAATGAAAAATTGATTAATTTTATAAATTATGCAATATTAATAATATTAAAAACTCTAATTAGCACAAAGCATTACAACATAAATTATGTTTTTAGTTATTTAACTTCATATAAGTTTTTATTTAAATTTTTTTCTTAAATATTTTGTTATAATTCAGAGATCAAACTTGGAGCTCGTTTGACGAGCTTTCTATCGGTTAAGAAAATATTTCCAATGTTATAAATTAATTTAAATTTACTAATATATTTAGAAGAGAGCTTTTAAATAATTACAAAAGTAATTTTACTTTGGTTGATAGAAATTCAAATTTTGAGCTTTGGAAATTAAAGATATTTAAATTTTTTAAAAATATTAAATTATTTAAAGTACTTTTATTTTAAATTTATAATATTTTTATTTTCTTCTTACATAAAATTTTTTAAAAATTATCTATTAAAATAATTTACACCCATTTTAAGATATAGTTGATCATCAAATAATTAATTATTTTTTGGCTAAAATTATAAGATGATGGCCCATTTGATTTTACTTCTCTACTGATTGAAAATGTTTTTTTTTGTTTTTTGGTTGTGAGAAGCTTTTTTTTTATATCATTTGGTTTTACTAGAGAGGGGTTTTTGTAAGATTAAAATATTATTTTATTTTTATTTTTATTAGCCCAAATTTTAGACTTTTTAGTCTTCAGTTTTTTTTTTAATTTTTTTAAATAAAATTTTTATAAATACACTTTTTTTTTTTAATTTTTCACACATTTCTCCCATAACACACTATGTTTAAATAATTTATAATTTTTTTAATCAAAAATTCTACTTATAAAAGCTCTATTTAAAAAATTGTAGCAAAAAATTTTGTTTGACCGCAAAGTCTATACTACACTTGATTAATTAAATAAAAATAAAAATAAATTGGTGAATTTATAAATTTATTGCATAAAATTTGAAGTTTAAAATTTGTTCATATTAAAATTAAAAAAATTAAAATTTAATTTAATTTAATTTATACAATATTTTGAAAAAAAACATTTTATAAATAAAAACTAGAATAATAAGTATTATAACTAGAATAATTAAAACTTTAAATTGGTGAATTTTCTTTCTTAATAATGAAATTAGAAAACCGAAATTAAAAGGTTACCGTCAAAAGCATTTTTATAAAATAAGCCTGAGAGGTGAGGAGAGGAGAGGAGAGAAGAGGAGAGGAGTGCTTGGTCAGGCTCTCATCTTAAGGCAGTTCTTCTCACCCTTATCCTTTTATTTTATCACAACAACAACAAAAACAACAACAAAGCCAATCACTAATCCCTCTCGCCCTGTATTTCCATCTCCGCTCTCTTTAACGCTTTCTGCTCATATTCATGGTTTCTCTATCTCTGCACTCCTAACACTTTAATAAAGGAAGGTTTGGTCTTGTTTTCTTCATCTATGTGGCGGCAGGTTTAAAAATAGAGACGCCAAAATTGTAGTAACAGAACAAGTAGAACATGTCGTGTCTGCTGCCCCAGTTCAAGTGTCAACCGGACACGTTTTCTATTCATTTCAGAACTCACCATAACCACCAACATCAACACCATTCTCCGCATCTCTGTGAGTTTCTATATCTCTGTTGGCAGCTTTGATTAGTTTGTTTTCTACCAGAATTCAAATGGGTGTTTAGAATGCCATTTATTCATAGTTGACTCTTATTTTAATCTGAATTTATGTTATTTTTTATTTAATTTTGTGCAATGTGAATGTCATTTAAATGGGTTTGCTGCGTTTTATTTTTGTTTATTTCACCAAGACACCATTGACAAGCGTATGAAATTGATTGAATCAGAATTGAATGGTATGTATTGCGATGTTGTGTATTTTGAGTGCCATTTACTCACAGATTACTTTATTTGAATCAGAACTGAAATGGGTATGTTTGTTTTTGTCATTCACTGGTGCCTTTATCTCAGTTAGATTTGGCATTGTTGCTCTCAGTTTTGTTGAATGGGAAGGTCTGATTTGGTTATGATTCCCATTCGAGTAAACTATCTATACCTTTGTTAGTGGCCAGGAGATTGGATTACTTGATATTCAGTTTCTCTTTGTCACATTTTAATTGTGGCTTTATGCTTCAAACGTTGTTCAGTATAGAGTTTTTTAATAGATAACCTGGACTGACAAATAACTTGCATTATTGGAACTGATGCTCATAGTCTTTGTATCTTGCAATCATCTAGACTGAAGATTACCTGGAGGATGATCATTATAATCCTCATTTGATAGAATAATCCTTACAAATTACTCGCATCAAGAATCAAAGTTGTTGAAGGGAACATCAACTAAGATTGATTATATGTGATGTTTTATGTAGATTCATAATCTTACAAAGATTATATTTTTCTTTCCTGGATTTTTTTTTATTGAATTATGCAGCAAAAACTAAAGAACCTGTCTGTTTCCGGACACAATGTGTTTTATCTACTACATCAACAGCAACAACAACAATGCTTGATGTGGAGAAGCTCAGATTACCTTCTTTAGAAGCTCATTCAAATTCTGTTGCTGCAAACAGACCATGGACATATACGGGAGCAGTTGGTCCGCCCACAGAGGTGAGACTTGTTCCATCTGTGAATAAACTTACATGTATCTTTTATTGTATGTGGTGGGATCATACCTTTCTTGTTTTTAAATGTTATATATTTTAGCAGATAGAGTTTTATCTTTTTCCAGAGATGGTCTGATTATATATTCTCAAGAACAATGTAAAAATTTTATCTCATTGGGTAATCATAGAGACTTTCTCTTTTTTGTTTTGTTAACATATAAAATATGTTCTATAGCATCAAAACTGCATGGGTTATCGTATGTGGAATTTATATTTGGGGTTGCTTTTATTGCTGGATATCACAGTTATTTTTGTTTACAGTGTGTGCATTGTTATGGAAGTATACGTACTGATGATGATAACTTCAGATACCTTCTGGGTTGATTGGTTTCTTTTGTGGGCGTCTGGTTCACTCCTGTATTTTCATTGTTTTTGATTAATACATTTTTCCGTTTCCTATATGAAAACAAGTTTCGCTTTTCTTTAGTTTATCCCGTAATCTGAATTAGAAACCATTATGTCGAAGTGAACAACCGCTTGATTCTGAAAGGTGTTGCAGGCATTTGATGCTTGCTGTAAGTTTTGTTGATATGATGTGTATATGGTTACGATTTCTATCATCTTTAATACGTATGCAGGAGTTTGGGGCCAGTTTAGCTGCAGGAACACTTACAAGTGATGATGCTGTAATTGCTGCTGCTGCTGCTGAAGCAGTTGCTCTTGCAAGAGCTGCTGTCAAGGTTGCGAAAGATGCAGCCTTGATGGTTAACAATCAGAACTCTGCAAAATCAAAGAGTAAACCTGCTATCTCAGCCTTAGCTGATACTTACCCATCCATGTGGACTCAGCTTAGAGAAAGAGAACGAGCCAGTATAATAGGAGATTCTGTGACAGTTGAAACTGGAGAAGAAGAAGAATATTCTGGGCAACAACCCTTAGAAGAATCTGTTGTTTTGAAGCGTACACACGAAGAACACAAGCTTCTGGAGGAAGAGCTTTCTCAGAGTATAGCTGTGAGATCAAGACGCCAAACTGAACAAAAAGCCAGAAGAACAAGGGCAGCAGAGAAGGCAGCTGCCAATGTTGTGTCTGTGAGATCAAGTTCTACTACCCGGAAAAAGCGTGTTTCTATACAAGAGGTAGACTACTCTGATCCATTGCGGTACTTAAGAGCTACTACCAGTACTTCCAGGCTTCTCACTGCTACTGAAGAATTGGAATTGTCAGCAGGAATACAGGTGTGACATACATGTCAATTGTTCTGATGTTTCTGATAGAATTGAGTCCTTTGGAACTTGTTATTTACTGTGACAAATACAGGTGTGACATACATGTCAATTATTCTGATGTTTCTGAAAGAAATGAGTCCTTTGGAACTTGTTATTTACTGTGTCAAGTATCCTTCCAGTTGAAAGCCGTTAGATATAATAAATGCTTCCTGAGGATTTTGAAAATAAAGTTGGGCTATCCTGAGATTATGATGTTCAGTAGGCCCTAATCATAACTGATTGCTTCAATGCTTTAGAGTTGATAGCATATAGATACTAGCTGACATCAGCCATTAGATAAATAAAATGAAAATCCCATGATGTGTCTGAATCTGTGTGGATATGCCATAAAAGATATTGAATTACTTAAACAATAGGTATAAAATATACAATCTAGCTTGGTCTACAACGACCAGTTTGTCATACTTTTACTTGAGAACTTCTTGTAACTAAAAGCATTCAAGTCATAACATATTGTGCAATATTTCCCTGAACTAGGTTGCCTAGTTAGAAGCTTATTAATGCAAAACTTGTTATTACTATGTGGCTTCCTGTTTTGTGTCATTACTTGGCAACTTAAAGTCCAAATTGGAGTAAAATTTGAGGCAAACAAGAAGCTTGCTTATTGGAGTTTTCCTTCCATCTTTACTACAATAAGAGAAGCAACAAAGAGAATGATTGTTTCTGATATTGCGTGTAAATCTTTTATGTGAATTTCTAATGTGTCTTCTATAATTGATGTGATTCAGGACTTGTTGAAAGTGGAAAGGCTTCATGAAGTGCTTTCAGAGAGATATGGAGGTCCACCAACCTTTGCACAATGGGCTGCTGCAGCTGGAGTCGATCAGAAAGAATTGAGGAGGCGCTTGAACTATGGTATTTTTTGCAAAGACAAAATGATCAAAAGCAATATCCGGCTTGTTATTTCAATTGCAAAGAATTATCAGGGAGCTGGGATGAATCTCCAGGATCTTGTTCAGGTACATACTTCAGTCTTCTATGCAGCTAAATTAATTGAGTTTATTTGACTAATAAACACGCACACACACACACCCCTCCACATACATACGTACGTACGTACGTACATACATACATACATACATATAGAGATATATAGATATAGATATTGAAAAAAGAAGGGATAAGAACTTTGTTTAAATTCTTAGCTTTGATGCTTGCGAAATCTGAATATTGCTCATCAACTCTCAGGAAGGATGTCGAGGTCTTGTTAGAGGTTCAGAAAAGTTTGATGCTTCAAAAGGTTTCAAGTTCTCAACCTATGCTCATTGGTGGATCAAACAGGCCGTTAGAAAGTCACTTTCAGAACAATCCAGGACAATTCGATTACCAGTAAGTTTTACTATGATGTTCTAGGTTTTTGTTCTTTGACTAGGTTCCTCTTAATCATCTTTTTATATCCTTATTGAGAATCACATCAATGATGCTAAATGCTTCATGTTTTGTCTCTGTAATATATTTTGGGTTTACAGTTTCACATGGTAGAGGCAACTTATAGAGTGAAGGAAGCTAGAAAACAGTTGTATAGCGAGAATGGAAGACATCCTGATAATGAAGAAGTTGCAGAGGCAACAGGGCTCTCAATGAAGAGGCTCCAAGCTGTGTTACTCACGCCTAAAGCCCCAAGATCTCTTGACCAGAAGATTGGAATCAACCAGAATCTTAAACCTTCAGTCTGTTTCAATACCATTCTGATTCAAGTTTTTATGTGCCAATTTCTGTAGTAAACATAACACAGTTCTAATTTTTCTCTCTTTTACTGACGGGTTCATGTCTTTTTACCAGGAAGTAATTGCAGATCCAGAGGCAGAAACAACAGAAGATATGCTGATCAAGAAATTTATGAAGGAGGACCTAGAGAAGGTGTTGGACACCCTTAATCCAAGGGAAAAGCAGGTGGTCCGATGGAGGTTTGGGCTGGATGATGGAAGGATGAAGACGCTGCAAGAGATTGGAGAATTGATGGGTGTAAGCAGAGAAAGAATTCGACAAATTGAGTCGTGTGCATTCAGAAAGTTAAAGAACAAGAAGAGAACGAAACATTTGCAGCAGTACGTGATTGCCCCTTAAGTCCCAAGAATTAGTTTCTAACGAGTTAGCTCAGCTCTATTGAGGATCAAGAAGGTTTGTCTTGCTATTCATCGATAACTCATTCCTTCATTTTCCTTTTCTCTCTAGCCACGAAAATGTACCCTCTGTTCAAATACTAGAGAATGTTTGTGAATAGAAACAGAAACAATTTTTGAATTAACATCCTCTCATTCTTTGATGTACCAGAGGTGAACTATTTAAAAGACACTACCCACAGAAGATTCTACTTGCCACTAATGCCCTGTTTGATTTGCATACTCTTAATAATTGTTTTCATGGTCCAAGGCCATGAAGTTTTGAAGTTCTTGACTTGTTTCGCTTGGTTTTGGGAGACTTGTTTGAGCCAAAAAGAAAAAATAACTGCAAACGAACACTGTAGATGTGAAAGTCATGGGAGGCTACGGATGGGTTTCAATTACCCATATGGAAATTCGTTTATTATGGCGAAAATCTCTCCGATTGCATGTGATGTGAGAATCAAATTATCATATACTATATTTCAGACAACAATGGGAAGTGGTTAATGTCTTCTGTATTGAATCTTATATCCAACATAGTGTCGTACTAATTAATACAAATTATGAGTAAAATTTATATCCATTAACATTTAAATTTTTTAAGCATTTTTTGTAAAATTAATTAAATTATTTGAAAATAGTATCTTTATTTATCTAATTTTTTTTTGGGATAATATCAAATTTAAAACCGTGAAGGCAGAAGGAATAACAATGCATGATTCCCACCAAAAAATCAAACAGAAGTGCATAACTTGGAGGGAAATAATGGCGGGATTCGCGTATCAAGGCTCATGTACAAACGAAAATTATAAAAATAAAACTCATTTCAGACGGAATAAATTACCCGATTTAATCCGGATTCGGGTCAGATTCTGATTTGGAAACCGATTATCTCCTCCTTTCGTAATTTGTATTACTCGCAAGCGAAGAAGCTGAACAGACTGAAAACCAAGCTAGCGATTGTAGCTGCTGGCAGGGGCCTCCACATTTGGCGTGGTCTCCATTTCAACTTGCCCACCAACTCAGTGACTCAGTGTGTAGTTCCCTCAACATTCGGACACAAACATTTGACTCGCTGTATTGTCCAACCAGTTAAGCATTCGAGAGTTTGGTTCGTTTCCTGGAAATAATAATAATACAAAAAATGAAAGTGAAGGGAGGAGGGAAGAGGAAGGTGCTGAACGACGCCGTTGAGGGGAATGGTGAGAATGAAAATCAGGAAAATAGCCAGTATCAGTCGATTGATGTAACCGACGAGCATGGTGAAAATCCGGAGCAACAAAAAGAAAAGGACAACGACGAAGAGGGGAATAATGAAGAGAAGAACGAGGATGAAGAGGATGAAGTCGAAGACGGAGAGGCTCCACAGGACGAGGCTCGGACAAAGCTCGACGATGGGTTCTTTGAAATCGAAGACATTCGTCGTAGAAGGGTTCGCAAGGTCACTTTCTCGCTTTTTTTCTTGCCTTTTCTTGATAATTTTCTCTGGAGCCGAACAGGGTTCCGGAAAGAAATGTTGTGATAAGAAGGAAAGGGGTTTTTTCACATTTACTTGTGAATCTTCATTCTATTTGTTTTTGGTCCTAATTAAATTAATCATCTAATTATGAGCATGCGTTTCTCTGTTTCGAACTACAACAGGGTCAACTTCAGTATCTCATCAAATGGTGAGTTGCCTTATTCTTTAAATTTATTGTTCAATTTTGGAATGTTTCTGTTCTTTTGGTGTTGCCTCTTCCCTAACCTGTTAGTGGCAAGATTTTGAATACCATTTTCTTTTTGAAGGCGTGGCTGGCCGGAAACGGCCAACACCTGGGAACCCTTGGAGAATCTCCAGTCATGTTCCGATGTTATAGACGCATTTGAGGAGAGGTAAGATTCTCCTTTGCATTATTTGTTCAACCTCTGGTTTCTACGAAAAATACAGTGGTTTTTTTTCATTGTTTCAGTTCGCTGAATCTAACTAGTCTTAAATCATTACAATCTTAAATTCAGCACCTTTGGCTTAGGAGATAAGCAGCAGAAAATGAATGTGAAAATCTAATATTAATCCGTTCATCTCCTATTTGAACATGCACACCTTTTTTCATACAACTCCCTCCACACCCACAGCCCCACCGGCCCCCCACCATGAAACACACCACTACCCACCCGCACCCACCCCCCACCCAAAAAAAACCCTTCTATAAGTTGTATCGTTTTAGT
Source organism: Swietenia macrophylla (assembly GCA_032401905.1). NCBI lineage: Eukaryota > Viridiplantae > Streptophyta > Magnoliopsida > Sapindales > Meliaceae > Swietenia > Swietenia macrophylla. The sequence continues at coordinate 6,137,972 of CP135571.1, forward strand.
TTACATGAAAAAGAAATCGTCTTATTTTATCATTAAAGTACATATTGCCTGAGCTTAATCAAGCACATTGGACTTCTAGGAAACTAAGAGATGGGAAAGTATTAAGTAAAAACCTTAAAGTTCATCATCATTATGTTTCCGCAAGTTTCTTAGCAATAGAGGTGCAGATTGTTAACCAGTTATTAGAGTTTTCTTTCAAAAAGATACATGATGTTTCATTGTTTAGTTATTTATTTTTTTTGGTCTTCTGGTTTTGAAGCTTGTGTTCAGGTAAATCTTCTAGGAAACGCAGACGCAAGGGTGGAGGTTCTAATAGCCTGTTAAAGAAGAAAGAACCACACTTATCTGCATACAATGTAACTGGTGTTGTTGGTCAATCTCTTCCTGCTGATCCTCTCATTAACACAAGCCTTATTGATCTTCCTGGCTCTACACAATCTATAGGCTCGGGTCATGAAGGAGAGAATAACGGAAATGTCAACAATGTCAAAACAGCCAAGCATACCAGTGAGAATAGACTTGCAAATGGTTCAAAACAAATTGATGGAAGGAACGAGGAACTTGAGTATGACCCAAAGCTTAGTGAGCTGAAAGGAATGATATCTTTCAATGAGGTCAATGCAGATAAGCTTGCATTACATTTCCAGGAGGCCAGGGTTTCAGATGGCAATTGTCTTACACATGGACTTTCCAAAGTTGATCAAGTGGAGCCAGTTCATGGTGATCGACATATTGGAGCTAGGAGAAGGAAGTCTGGTTCTGTGAAGAGGTTTAAACAAGATTTAGCATCCTCTCAGCAGGTTGTTACCCAAGATTCAACAGCAAGCATTGGCGTTGGCTGCAATGGTACAGATGAACAACTTGGAATGGTAAATTCAAAGCACAAGGGTAAGAATGAAGGTTCCAGAAATGCATCTACTATTGTCAAAATCCTCAAGCCAATAGACTTCTCAACTACTGTTTCGGATGAAATGCAGGATGTGGTGGTGACTTTTATGGCGGTGAGGTTTGTCATCAGACTCCAAATTCTAGTCTTTCTGGTGGTCAAAATAACTTTTCTTTTTGGTTCATGTTTTTGACCTGAAGTTGTTGGTTAGGAGTAGCCATAAATTTTATGTCTTCAAGGGTTTTCGTGTGAGTGCTTTTGCAAGAAAGTGCAACAAATTGTTGATGCTAAACTCCCTTCCATTTGTTTGTAAAATTTTATTACTTCATTACACAATGCTCTTGTATGCCCTTGTTCCTGTTTTAGTGGCTGAGAAAGAAGTTGTGGACTTACTTTTGGTGGAAAGGGATGGGTGATGAGTGTAAAGATGCCTAGTTGACTAGGAGGAAGTGTGTTTTATTATTTAGGTGGGTTGTTAAGGTGTGAGGAGTTTTTCATAATCTCTATAGAGTTCTGTCGGGCAGTGATTGTAGAAATTGGTGGTGGGAAGGACAATTTTTGGAGGTGGTATTTGGGGTACGTATGAAGTTTTCTCCGGTTTATTTGCCATTTCCAGTGATGAAATGGCAAGCATAGCTAGCTATATGGTGTCTATGGGTGGCACTGAACTCATTAAAACCACTGTTTATTAACTACACAAGATTTGGAGCTGTGTGTCTGGTCTTTTAATTGTTTTTGAAAAACAAAAGTTGGTAGTTATAAAGAGACATGTTATATTTGTATCTAATTTGAGGTTAAATTTTATTCCCAGAGCCCTAGGTGTGGTCATAGATGTGTAGTATTATATTCAGAAAAGGGACTGGATCTGGTAGGCAAATTCTTTCTTTATTTATTTATTATAATTACTTTTTAATCTCCAGTTGTTAGAAAGGTAAAATGGTTAATTTCCAATATTGTTATTTAGATGTCATTTGGAGATAGTTGATGGGTACTCAGAGGATCTTTTTTATTTGAAGGGTGCTAAAATCTTGTCTATTATGAAACATTGTCAAGAGAAATGAATGATAGATCTTTCAAAAGAGCAATATTTGCTGCACTTGGTTAAATTTTCTCAGCTTCAATTCAGTATATCCGTGTTCCACTTTGAGAACATAATAGATAGTTTATTTTCTTTGCTTTTATTTTCCCCCTCCATTTTGTCATGAAGTTTTGCAGTTGAGGAATTCTGATGTTTTGAGCCATAATACTACCGATGAAAAATACTGTTTTCTTAATAGTAACTGTGGATTTCATGCCTGAAGTTTCGCCAGGATGAATGAGATTATCATATTGTGTCTGCCTCATTTATAGGTCTGATGGAAAAGAAGTGATGGTGGATAACAAGTATCTCAAGGCTAATAATCCACTTTTGGTAATTGTTTTATTGCTTGATTTGCTCTTTTCTTACTCATCCACATTCTAATGGTATCAAGATCTCATGCTTTCTGTAACACATCCATTGTGACTGTTATTATTGTTGTTAACCACTTTTTTTTTTTTTTTTTGTTTCCTTTTTTAATGCCAGTTGATCAACTTCTATGAGCAACATCTCAAGTACAGTACACAGTGATTAGGTGGGAGTTTTAGTAGGAGAATTCAGTCATCTATTGTTGCTTTTGTTTTATACAAAGCTGTAATTTTGTAGTGGTAAGAGAGACCATTAGCTAAGTAACTTTTTTTCCTGGTCAGATGACAGCAAACTGAATGATCTTGTTGTAATATAATCTCTGCCTCTCTTTCCTTTTTGTATGATTAGGTATCTAATTTATCTGCCAACCGGTTGATGGTTTTTTGGATGTTTAATATGGTGATGGTTAGAAAGCCAAGTTCATTAATCCTAGAAGTATACATATTTTACAAGCTTTCCTTTTGCGATGATATTTATCTTCATCCAAAATCTCCACTCTCTCCCTTCACCATTACTTGGCATCCTCTTCTCTGCATTGTATTGATCTTTCTTTGAAATTGTGAAGGGTGCACTTTGCTGCTTTTTTATGGCTGTTTTAAGATTTTGCAAAATGATTATCTTAACAAATATGAGTCCATGAACATTTTATGGTTGGATTCTCGGAGCCGTGTGATTGCTCCAGTTTGATTTGCCATCAACCCAACATAGAAATTGTTGTTTTTAGTCTTTTTGCATTTAATATGATCGCTCTTAAATGACTTGAGTGTATTTCGACAAGTGTTAGGAGTATGCCCGGGAGACCTTGAATGATTGTTGAAGTGCATTTTCTTTGTTCTCAAGGATTCTTTATGGCTGTTTCTGCAAAAACTTAACCCTCCATGGATATGTATGGACATGGTTGATAACCCTAATCTTGAATCTATCTCTCATAATATTATTTATCATTATCTGAAGTCCCTAAGCTTCTTGACGGCATACAAGACAATAAATGTCATTTTCATTTGATTATTCTAGTAATTAACTCTTAGCTAAACAAATGTTTGCTGTGTATCATGCTGCTTAGCAGATTTCTCCAGAGGATCATTGAGTTTTTATGTTATTTGTCTTATTATGATTACTATTGGCTGCAGTTGGACTTCTAGCCAACCTCCACGCATGAAATACACAGATGTATTAAACAAAATCAGTTTAGGTAATGAGGCTGCCATAGGTTAACTAACCACATACATATAACCATAGAAAAGAGCCATAATGTTTCTGAAAGTCATCTCCATCTGCAACAAACATTCCCTTTGCTCTATTAGTTCCTTATTAACTCTCCAGGTTGATTGTGCTTGTGTATCTGCAAAGGCTAGAGAGAGAGAGAGAGAGAGAGAGAGAAAGAGAGATGAGAAACCGAGGACCATCGCCACTTGTACCGTCACTGATGGTAGGAGTACTAGGTTTTGTTGTATTTGGTCCTACCTTGTTATCTACTATGAAATATGTATTGCCACTGTTTAAAGCAGGGGAAGAAGGGAGTGGTGCCTTTCTGATTCTGGTGCTGCTGCTTGCAATCTTGCTGCTTGTACACTTGCTTTCTACTTTCTTTCCTACTCGTCGTTTTTTGGCTTCTTCTCCTGCAATTCGTCAGTCCAGCAGTTCTGGTTTTGATTCTAATGGGTTTGGTTTAGGATCATTACTTCTACTTGTACTCTTCTTTGTTCTTTACAATATTATTTGAGCTCTTATAGTCATCAAGAAGAAGCAGCTTGTGGTGTGTTTGCAGTAAGGATTGTTGTACAGAAAGATTGTGTAGACGATAAATGAAAAATGATCTGGCTACATTAATAAATGAAGTCTTGTACGGAAGAATTATGAACTCCAGAAAATTTCTAAAGCAAACTAAATATTCATTTTAAAAGTCGTCGACTTACATTTACTTGATTGTTGATCTCGTATTAAACATTTATTTACTGTTACTCATTAAAATGATATCTGTTCGTAGATATTGTTGATTAAAAATCACAACAAAACCTTAGTTTCAACTGATGTTACAGGTTGGAAGAGGAAATGAAAATGAACGTTGGCATGGGGTTCCCCAATTGAGATTCACACGAACAGTCTTTGTAACCATGAATTTAGATATTCCCAATGTTGTTTTAAATATAGTTTGTTTAAGATTGACCTTCAAGCTAACTTCTGCAATATTGAACCAAATTTTGATTAAAGAGAGATGGGTTTAATAACAGAACAATATTAACTAAAATATAAATATCCAAAGAAGAGAATCAGATTGTTTTTCTCCATTCATCTCCATTATCTTCTCACCTCTGTGTGTGTGTGTGTGTGTGTGTGTGTGTGTGCATAACATGTTACTAGTGACAATCATTTAAGCAGAGAGGCAGGGCCATCACCATTGGTGCCTTCTCTTCTGGTATTTGTTCTTGGATTTGTGATCATTCGTCCTGATGTCTCCCTTTTCATAGTTATTATGGTTCTGATATTACTATTTCCACGATTATTTGCAACAATCTTTACAACTTTGCTGTTGTCTCCTCCTGTGCTTCATGATCAATGCAGCGACTCTGGGTATGATGCTGAAGGGGTTGGCTGGGGTACATTTATTCTGTTTCTGCTTTACTTAGTTCCGCATAATCTAGTGTGGAAAGCAGAATATTGCAAGTACAGTTTCTGGTATAGATACCAAATGATTCCCAGAATATGAAGAACAAAATTGAAGAGGAAATTTTATACCGTTTGGAAGATTTGTATACTTGCATAGAGAAGTGTACTAGTCTTTGTTATTTGAGTGGAATTGTACTCATATTAATTAGCACAAAATAACAAGCAGTGAAAGAAACATCCCAGTGGGCACAATAAAAATGAGCAAGCATTAAAACAATTATAGAACACAAACAAGTTTAATGTGCTGCAAGCTTGACCCTGAAGCTAGAGGAAAAAGAAAAACTAACAAATTCACTCTCTTTTTTTCTGAAATTAAACAAAGCAAATAATAAATCACAACATATTAGTTCAACTCTTCAAGGGATTGTTGTTGTAAGTACTGCAGCTGGCATCAAAACAACATGCAATATGCACTTTGTTCTTGACATTGCCTTCCGGTTGGTTCAGGGATTGTTGCAGAAGTTTTGGATTACATACACACACATAAACTGCACATAAGTTACCCATATGACGCTGCTTGCACAAATGTATTTTGTACGTATGCAGCTAATAAAGAAACTGTAAATTTACCAACCTCCAATGCAGACAAATGGACGATACCAAGTTGCTGCTGAAGATGGTTTCTTCTCTAGAATAATTGGAGTATTACTTTTGTTAAAATCAATGTTCAGGACGGGAATGCCCTTGATCTTTTGCATTCTGGTCTTTCTCCATCCTCCATCCTCTGGAAATGTCTGGAGCAGGGGACAGTACTCAATTTATAGCTCCATGAGTCAACTTAGAGATAAATTTAGACAGTTATAAACAAAAAAAAAAAAAAATAGTGTCCTCTTTTTGTAAAAAAATCTCTCTTATATATTGAGAATACAAGTTGATCTTTAATACTTAAAATAGTTAAACTATCTTATATAAATTTGTCTATAAATAGCTTACAATTAATATATGCTAATTAAAGAAAAAATAAAAGATTTACATAATTATCAAAGTTATACAAGGTATAGAATATATTAATTTTAAATAAAGAATTTATTGTATAAGGTATAAAATCTACTTACTTTAAATGGAGAATTTGTTGTACAAGGCATAAAATTTACTAATTTTTTTGACATCCCATTCAAATTGATGTTGGTAAATCTACAATTATCAATTGGTTAATAAGAAAATTGTGGCGCTGTCATGGATTTGGTAAAGATACCTGTGATTTGTAGAATGGTGGAGATATGTGGGAATGTGATAACCTAGTAGTCATAGGTCTCTCGAATAAACTGGCAGTCAACCACTATATGCTCTGTGTGTTCATGTTGGACAGGATTGGCAACAATTTAGATTGCATTAGTGCTGTTAGCATGTAGTGGAGTAGGTAAGAAACCAAGCTCCATGAGGAAACCACTCAGCCAAATGATCTCGGAGCATGCAGCAGATACGGCGCGATATTTTACCCTGGTAGATGATTTGGAGACAGTCTTGCTTCTTTCATTTCCTAGAGGTAAAAGCATCTCCAAGAAGCATACACCATCAAGTCGTAGATTTCCTGGTGTCTGAACAATCTACCTAGTTAGTGTCACTATAGACTTGTGGTTAAAATGAAGAATCAGTAGGAAAGAATAAGTCATGACTAGGTATGCCAATAATATATCTAACGATGCATTGAATTACAGATAAGTGAAGAAGCCAAAGAGCATGCATGAACTTCTTGTTGGTATAAACAGCATAAAAGATGTCTAATTTGGTAATGATTAGATAGATAAGAGTACCAACCAGTTTTCGATATAAAGTAGGATCATTAAAAAGCTTTTCTTCGTCATGTCAATATTTCACATTAATTTTCATAAAAGTGTCAACAAAAATAGTATTCATAAGATCAATTAATTGTGCTAAATTTTGAATAAACTTGTATTGATTCAAGAAGATTCTTTGAGGACAATATATACTTCTAATCCCAAAAAGTAGGTGAGTTGGCCAAGATCTTTCATGTAAAAAATAAAATGCAACAAATTTTGAATTTTCGAGATAGCCTCCGTATGAAAATTAGTGATAATAATGTTTTCTATATAAATTAAAAGAATGACGATGCCCTTAGATTTCTTTTGTAGAAAAAAGGAAAGAGTCATATTGACTCTAAATGAATGAAAAACCAATGAGAGTGATTGAAACTTTTGAAACCATATTCCTGGTATCTATTTCAAGCTACACAAAGAGCGATTTAGTTTGCAAATATCATTAGATAAGATAGTTGGCGTACCATAGGGAAGTTTCATTGTAAACTTCCTCCTTGAGATCATCATGTAAGAATGCATTTTTTTTTACATCTATTTGATATAAAGACCATGATTGAAATACAAAAAGGGTTAGTGCTGTTTGTATGGTTGTCATCTTGGTTACTGGTGTAAAAGTCTCATCGTAATTTAAGCCATACTCTTGCTTATTGTTAACAACTACTAATTAAGCCCTGTAATAGTCTATAGATCCATCGAAACTAGGTTTGATAAAAAAATATGAACTTACCACCAAAAGGTTTCACATATAAGGGTTATGGAACAACATCTTAAGTTTGTTTTTTTTCAAGCACAAGAAGATTTGTTTCAATAGCTTTCATCTAACACTCATGTTCCATTGCTTATTTATAAGATGAAGGAATAAGAATAGAAGATAAAGTGGTCGTTAAGGATAAATAAGGGATGAAACCATACCTCTTTGGCGGTCTATGAACTTGAGTATTGTGTTTGAGAAGAGTTGGTATAATTGCTGGAATGGACCAACAGTTAGGGAATGATTTTAGAGAAGGTTTGGGAGGTGCTAAAGTATTATTTAATGTTTCAAACGTGCATTGCTAATTCACTACAATCGGCTTAGAAGGCAAGACATCTACATAAGAGTTATTAAAATAAAAAATAAAGAAGAATAAGGATCATAGTGAGCGAAAAAAGTTAATTTTTGAAAAAAAATCATATTTCTTGAAACTTAAATTTTGCGTAGATTGGAATTATAATAAAGAAAACCTTTCTAATGTACTAAATATCCAAAAAATACACATTCGACAAATTGAACCATGAGTTTTATTTATTGTCTGGAGGAAGATAAACATAGTGGATACAACCAAATGCATGAAGGTTAGAATGATTTAGAGTGTGATCAAATAATCAAGTGAAATAAGAGACAAGATTGACCGAGGGAAAAGCCAATCTACTAATAAGTTAGACAATAGTGGAGAATACTTCACATTAGAATTCAAAAGGCACAAATGATTCTAATAAAATGGTGCGAACAACATTGAAAAGGTAACAATTCTTTCTTTCAACTACCTTATTTTGTTGTAAAATTGAAGGATAAGACTTTTGACAAATTATGCAATTGGTTTACGAAAATTCCTAAAATAAACAACACATGTACTTACCACCATTGTCAGAACGAACAATTTTAATATTGGTAAAAAATTGGGTTTAAACATATGCATGAAAAAGTTTAAATAAAAAAAATACTTCATTTTTAGAATGTAAAAAATAAATCCATGTAAAATAAGTATAGTTATCAATCAAAGCAATAAAGTATGTGTAATTAACATGAGATATAACCGGTGCAATACCCCATGCATCATTATGTATCATATCAAAAGGTTGAACTACATTTGATGTGTGATTGAGAAATCGTATACTTTTACTTTTATCAAGCCTATAAAAATTACAATCAAATTAAATGACACTAAAAAATGTAACTCTTTATTTTCAAATAAATTAAAATTTAGCAAACATGAATCATATTAAAGCTTAAATGTCTAAGTCATTTATGTCATACTCAATAATCAACATGAACAGAATTACAAGTGATAAAGAGCATAGAAAAATATATAGACAAAGAAAATTAGAGAGGAAAAAGACAACTTTAAGCCCCTTGTGATTGTTTTCCTTGATTCTTGATCTTGCACAACACAACCAAATTTAGAAAATTTTAGTTTACAATTATTATCAATCAACTAACCGACAAAAATAAGATTAGTAATAAGGTCAGAAGAGGCAAAAATATTAGTTAAAGAAGAAGAAACATCATCGTTTACTATGATAATTAAAATGTTATCATCAACTATATAAATTTTGAAATTTTTAGAATATTTGTTTATATTAGTAAAAAAATTAGTATTGTTTGTCATATTATGGAAAGTTCTGGAATTAAAATACTAAGAAGGTGATGTAGAGAAGGGTTTATCTGAGAGTTCTAAAATAAAAAATGTACAAATGATCATTTGTTGAATTATTTCAATGGTCATGGGTTGAACAAGAGTAGGAGCACTTTATGCTAGATATGCTGCATTTACAGAACCACCAATATTAAAAGATCTAACTGAGATAATATATGTTATTTCAAACTTTTTACAAAGAAATAAAGTTGGATAAGGTATTCTTTAATGATATGGCCATCGTTTTTGAAGTACTCACAAAATTTTATGAATAAATTGAAGTATAATAATCAAATCCTTTGCAACAAAAACACTAAACAATGCACATGTTCCTGCCTTTTGGTTTGCCTTGAGTTACATAAGCCACTAAAATAGAAGTAGATCTATGTTATTCTATGGTGATTTGAGTGAGAAGGTATTATTTCTCTCAAAACAAATCATTGAGGCATGTATCTAAAAATGGAGCAGGTTCTTGGTTTATAAGATTGGGCCTAGTACTTACAAATTTAAATATTAGTTTCATAAGAAATTGATCATTTTTAGTAGTTTTATGGATAGATTGAATAGAATTAAGACCTTTGAAAGGTAGGTCGACATAAACCATATTAGCATATTCAACTTAAAGATCTATAAAACTAAAATAAAAATCACAAATAGAGAGGCTTTATTAGAAAGCAGTTATTTCTTGTTCAAGTTAGAATCAATGATCACTGTTATATTGAATATAAAATTTCTTTAGGTAAATTCACATCTCAACTACAGTCTTGAAGGATTGAAGATTCAAGATGATGTTGGATCCCACAAATTCTAGAATCCATGCCATGATTTAAGCATCCTTGATCTCCCACTTAGCGTGCTCATCTTTGTCTTTGTTAGAAATAGGTTTATTGCCATCAACATAGCCCTATAGATCATTGCATTTGACAAATATCTTGAAGTGAAATGCCAAGGTTGAATAGTTTTTGCCATTAAAATGAGTCAAAGATGCATCATATTTGTTTAAAAACATGAGGCCAAGAGAACTTGACTAAGAATAACTAAGAACAAGGGATTGAACTATATTTGAATTAGATTTGAGAACAAGAGATATGTAAAAATTCAGAACTATGGCTCTAATACCATGATAAACATAAAGAGTATTAAATAAAAAATGTGTCATCTTCTTGTAAGGGAATCCCCTTTATATATATATATATATCGTGAATACATGCTGATCTTTAACACTTAAAATAGCTAAACTATTTTATACAGGTTTGCCTAAATATAGCTTACATCTAGTATAAGAAAAAAATAAAAAATTTACATAAGAATAAAATATTTACATAATTATCAAAATTATATAAGGCATAGAATTCGCTAACTTTAAATGGAGAATCTACTGTACAAAATATAGAATTTGCTAGCTTTAAATAGAAAATCTATTAGTTTTAAATAGAGCATTCGTTGTACAAGGCATAAAATTCGCTAATTTCTTTGACATTGAGGCTCTTCTATGTTCCCTTTGTGCCAAAAGACTTCACATTAGAGCATGACACAATAATTAAATACTCAAGTTAAGTTGGTAAACTTTCATTTGGCAATTCTTCCCTTTGGTCTTTTATTGTCTTTGAATTTTTTATTCTCAATTGTGTAAGTGAGTAATGGGCTACAAGGTTGCTCGACGTCATGTTCAAATAAGGTTGTATTTCACTAATTGATAAAGATGTTGTGCTGCACAATGATAAGCTAAGGTGTCTACCATGTTTGCTAAGCTTGTCAAGAGCTTATGTGGCTGACAAGTCAGTGCCACTCTCTTCAACTCCCTTTTTCAAACTCAGCTATCTAGTATGACATTGAGCTTGCCTTTTAACATCTAAAACCTTTCATTAAAGAATGGCTTTGTGAGTATGTCTATTAATTGATTTTTAGTAGGGATATACCTTGTGAGTATGTCTATTAATTGATTTTTAGTAGGGATATACCTTGTGAGTATGTCTATTAATTGATTTTTAGTAGGGATATACCTAATTTTGATTTCACCCCTTTGCCAATTTTTTTCAGATATAATGAATATCAATTTCTGTATATTTTAACGTTCCATTATGCACTGCATTTTCTACAAGAGATATTACATTCATATTATCGCACCAAATGATTACTTTTTATTCTATTTTCAATTTCAATTCAGATAGAAGTGAATTGATCCATACAATTTTAGCTCTAATCGCAACTAAACTTTTATACTCAGACTTTATGCTTGATCTTGATACTATTTTTTGTTTCTTTGAACTCCATGTTATTAGGTTCTTGCCCAGAAATACTGCATATTCGCTCATGGACCTCTTGTCGTCGATTCCTTCTACCCAGTCTACATTAACAAAGGCTACAAGGTCTAATTTTCCTCCTTTTAAATAGTAAAGTCCATGGTTTTGTGTACCTTAAAGATATCTTAATATTATTTTACAAACAATCCAATGGTAGTGTTTGGGACTTTTCTAATATTGACATAACTTAATTACATTATAAGCTATCTTAGGCTTAGTCGAAGTAAGATATTGTAAAGCTTTTACCAGGCTTCTATATAGAATCTTGTTTTCAAAGTCATTTCCCGTGTATTTAGAAAACTTATCACTGGTACCCATTAGTGTAGGAATTGTCCTGCACTTTTTCATGTTTGTCTTCTTTAAGTAATCACCTTTGTATTTAGTTTGACTGAGATGATTTTTTTAATTCTCCCTTTTCACTTTAACTCTCAGAAAGTAATTCAGTGAGCTTAAGATCTTCAATGAAAAGTTGTTATCCAATTTCTTTATAGTTTCTAGAATCAACTTAGTGTCATTGTCGATAATGAGAATATCATCTATATATACTAGCATTATAATGATCCCATTTTTACTCGAGGCCATGAAGAGTGAAATGTCTACTTTAAAGTTGGTGAAACTCCATCTAATCATTTTTTATTTTAGCCTATCATACTAGGCTCTTATGGCTTGTTTCAACTAGTACAAAGCCTTTCTTAGTTTATACACATGTCATGATCTTTTTATGTCTTCAAACCATTCAACTTAATTCATGAACACTTTTTCACCTACGTTCCCATTTAGGAATGCATTATTCACATCCACTTGCATGATTTTCCATCGAAATGAGCTACCATATTGATCAAGTCTCACATTTGATGATCTCATCACAAGACTAAATATGTCTAAGTAGTCAACATCTCTTGTTTGGTGGTATCATTTTGCCACCAATCTTGCTATACTTCCATCAAGGTTGTATTTTAGTTAAAGATCCATTTATTGCCAATCACTTTCATTCTTGCCTTCAGTGGTACTAGGTCTCATGTGTTGTTTTTCATCAATGCATTATATTCCTCTTCCATTGTTGTCTTCCATCTGCTTTGTTTCATTGCTTCTGCTATTGTTTCTGGTACATATTCTTCTTGACCTGTTTTCTTCTACGTGTGGAGCAATTTCGGCTTGAATGTCTACTTTGGATCTGGTTACCATAAGATGTGTGTTTGTGGTATGGTTTTCAAGGTTTTGTGTGTTTTGGCTTTGTGTTTTTGGTNTGTGTGTTTGTGGTATGGTTTTCAAGGTTTTGTGTGTTTTGGCTTTGTGTTTTTGGTTTTGTTTCTGGATAAGTTTACGTGTTTTCTATTTGTCCAGGATGTAATCTTGAAGGCTGAGGTGAAGACACTTGATTTGATGGAGCTGTTATAGTTGCGGCATCTAATGGCGTACTATTTATCTCTATTCTATCTGCTATGTTGTGAAGGACAAGAAATAACTGAGTGTGGTCATGTGTGCAAGTGGAAGAGGTAATTTCAATTTTTGTTGTATTTGATGCATCTGCTTTGAATGGAAATTCATGCTCATTGAATATTACATGGTTGGCAATGTAGGCTCTTCTTGATTTGTCTAAGCATTTATACCGTTTGTACCTTGTGTTGTAGCCTAAAAATGAGCATTTAGTTGTGTGGAATTGTAATTTGTTCTCATTATATGGCCTAAGGTATGGGTAGCAAGCACATCCAAAGGTTCTAAGAAAATTGTAATTTGGTAGCTCGTGGTAAATTCTTTCCAATGGGGTTTCAAAGTTTAGAATTGCCATGGGAGTCGGTTGATAAGATATACTACAGTCTCAAAGGATTTCCACCAGAATTTGGTAGGTAAATTAGCATGTGCAAGGAGTATCAGGCATGTTTCTGTTTGCAACGTTATGATCTTCTTATCTAGTTGTCTCTCAATTTGATTCTTAAAATCTAGAAATGTTTGTGTTGCTTCAGATTTTTTTTTTTTCAAGGGAAATATCCATGTGAAGCTGCAGTGATCATCTACAATACTCAATGTAGCATTTGTATCCATTTCCTGAACTAATGGTAGCAGGTCCCCAAAAATTTGCATACACTATTTTCAGAGGTTTTTGCGTTGTGTTTCTGCTGCATTTCAATGACAATTTATGATTTTCCCTATATTGGCATGCTTCACAGAAGATTTGGAAAGCTATTTTTTATTGATTTGTTTGAGATTCTTACAAGTGGAAAGGACTTTCATTAGAACTTGGTCGTTAAAATGACCGAATTTCCTATGTGGAATACTCAAAACTTTCTACTAGACTACCTGACCTGACCTGGACTTTGTATTTGTATTTGCATTTGGCAGGTCCAGATATCATCAAGAACGAGTGAGATACGTTTTCCGGACAGAAACTCCAGAAGACGAGATTTGAGCAGCCTCACTGATATATTGCTCCGATAGTTGATCCCCGGATGAAACCCTTTATCATTCCTTTCAGAATCCTCATCAGATCGAAATCAACAGTGACACATGCCCACATCCTGGTCGAGGAGCAGTTGGACGAGTGTTGTTTTGCCAAGGCTTTAATTCTCTTCTGCTGCTGCTAGCCAGCAACTCATTTTTCATTGTCAATTACTAACTAATTACTACTCTAACGAAAACAAATTCTAAAATGTAGTGAATGTAGTGTAATTAACGAATTTAATTATTCTTGTTTTTGTTTTAATTGAATTAATAATTTCCAGTCACTCTCTCTATCATCCTTCATTTAAACAATAATAATAAGTTTAGATATTTCCAATGTTTGCATTAATATTATCATTTATAGTTGGTTATGATTGACCTGACCTCCAAACTAACGTCTACTATTTATTAATAATAATAATTTATTAATTTATTAATGTACTCTTATGCATACTCACTTAAAATTTAATCTTAAAATATTATTCTCAAAAATTCATATCAAGATGTGAGACAAAATATTTGTTTTATATTTTTAAAAACGAATATTTATGAAATAAAACTTGAAATATCGTTATAAATTAAAATAAATAAATAAAATCAAAGAGACTAAATTCTAAAATAATATATAAATTAAGGGGCAAAATGTGTGTATCTTAAGTTTAGAAGTTATGGTACGATGTAACTTAATCTTATGAGTTAAGTTTTAAATATTTTATGTGAAGCAATCGAAGACAACACCCCTTTAAACTCTATTGTATCATTATTTCAAATATTGTTAAATTTTTTTAAAGAAAATAAAACATCTACGACAAATAATAAAAAGTATTTATAGTATATTTTAATAGGATGCAATAATGTTGTGAACAGTTAAAATTTAAAGTATGATATCAAATGTCATAAATTTTGAATAAAGTCTATTTTTATATAATATTAATTATCTTTATTTAAGATGATAAAATTTGATTCAATGGCATCATAGTCAAAAGAGTTCAAGAAATATGATTAAATGTAACTTATTTCATTTTTTGTTGGCCCATCCTTTTAACTTTGTCTATTCTCTGTGAAAAAAGGCAAGTTTATCAGTAAACTAATCTTCTCATGCACAAAATCCACCTTCATCAGCTATTGATTAATGCAGCACACAATATTGAACAAGGAGGGTAGCACCAAGAGTTGGGGAAATAGTCTTGGTGGAGTGAACATGTCATTTGCATATTTATGCATTAAGTTTTTAATACATGTATTTGTATTTTAAAATTGATTAACTATGACAATTAACGTAGCCAAATATGCTCAACATAATTTAATTCTGGATATCTTATGCAAGTCTTTCTCACAGTTCTGACAACACAAGATTTTCCAGTTTAGTGTCGTTTTCATTACTTAATCAATGTTCCCAATTGGTTACTTCGTCATTCCTTACAGGAAGTGATCCTGGATATCCCCAGAATCGTATTTAGTTGCATGCTTGTGCATATTAAATAATTAAAAAAAATAGTTGATCTTGATTGACTTTCAAATTATCCAGATGGGTTTACTTAGAAACAATTAACACTATAAGTAGCCAAACAAACAAGAGAATCAAATTATTGTTCTCAAGCCTGCTCCCTCTGCACCAAACATTTCTTCTGGAAATACCTCTTGGAACAATCAATCTTTTTATCAACTCGGGAGCAGAGAGACAACCATGGTGGGCACTATTTAGTTAGTTGGTTCAGCTCATCTCTCAGTATAGTACAAGAAATTCGAGGATCGAATCCTGCTCACATCAAAACCAATGGCAAGCTTTGGGGCAGGACCATCACCATTGGTACCTTCTCTTCTGGTGGCATTACTCGGATTGGTGATCTTCGGTCCTAATATGTCCCTTGTTATACTTCTGCTTCTGGCATTACTGATTCTACAATTGCTTTCTGCATTCTCTCCCACTCTTCCCCTTTCGTCATTGTCTTCTGTAATTCATGATCAAAGCAGTAGCTTTGGCAGTGATGCTGAAGGGTTTGGCTTGGGCACATTACTTATAGTTGTGATCTACTTGGTGCTGTATAATCTAGTATGATCCCCATCCTCTCACTCACGACTATACAGATGCTGCAACTAATAGCACCTCAATAAAAACAGAATATCATGGGTAAATTTCCCAGTTTAGATACCAATGGATTCCCAGAATATTTCCCAGAAGAAAATGGTATAAATTTCCCAGAAGAAAATTATGGAGGAAATTTATACCATTTTGGAGACTCCTATACCTGGTGTACAAAATATGTGCTAGTCTTTATTGTTTTAGAGGTATTATTCTCATAAAAAAGAAGATCGGTGTATGTTATATATATTACATAGTCAACACCAGATAATCATCAGCTTGTAAACCAAATGCTGATCACCCTCTCCATCTCAAGGTTTTTTGTAGTGTAGTTCTATGCCCACTGGACTAATAAATTATGCGCTTTCCTGGGCTGAAAGCAGTTCTAAATACAGATTGCAACAAAGGATAAATATGCATCTATGCAAAGCATTCAATGATACATCAGAAAAATGTTAACTGAGATTCCAAATTGCCACTTGAAAAAGAAACAAAATGGTTAACAAAGAATATTTTCTTAAAAAAATACAAAAAGGCAGAAGCAAAACAATCAGAGCACACCAACTTAGTTATTTGGTATGTTCTTCCCGACAATCTTAGCAGGTGCTATATGCAGAAGATTTCCAGGCTTACCTGAGACAGCATCCTTTATCATCACAACATGGAGATCATTGTCAATTTTCACAATCTTGAGCTTTCTTATCTTCCTAGTTGTGCCTCCCATCCTACCAGGCATCTTCTTCCCCTTGTATGACCTGGGATTGTTCCAGCACCAATAGACCCCCAATTGTCTATGACTCTTAGAACCGTGGGTCATTGCACCCCTTCTGAAATTGTGTCGCTTAATTCCACCTGTGGGATATAAGAAAAAGACAAGGAACAAATCAATAAAAGAGCCCTCATGCAACCACAAAGAAGAAGATACAGGATTAAAGTAGACTGAGTGGGGTGATCAAGTACTGCATAATGCAAACCTTCTTCTAAATTGTTATAAATTCAGGTGCTTCGAGAACTCAATCTTATGGTATGTTTGGTACTGCTTGCTTCTACTTAAAAGCAAAATTAAAAAACGTTTTCAGTAAGCAACAACTTTTAGTGGGATCCACTCATTTTTTTCATACAGAGCAACGAATGATTTCGAAGCCACAACACCTGAATTCAAACATACCTTTAGTCTACCTCATTACTCATGAAATTTTGGCATCAACAAATGGTTTCCAGATTCTGATAACCTGCAAGTCATCCATCAAAAACCAAAAGAACATGCAAGTTTCATGCATATTCCATTTGGAAAAATTATCCCATTTTCACAAATAAAAGCTCCTTGAGTTTCTTATGTTTCTAAGATAAACTGTCCTTTCTCATTTCTAAATTTACACCATGAAACTAGAATAATAATTGTTAACAAAATTCTTTTTCTGGCATCTCTCACATCAATTAGTAGTTCATGGATCACATTAACATTTGCCAAATTTCATCTCATTTCCAATCAACTATATCCCCAGATAGCATTAGGATTGTGTTTGGTCTCTTAACTCCACTCTCAAGAATATTTTACAAGCACAAATGACTGAGGAAGATAAAGCTGTTTGGCTCATAGCCATGGCCCCGGCCAAGGGAGTCAAGCAAACGAAACAATTTGACACATAACACACTCCAATCCTATATTAGCACCAAAACACCCTGCATCTATAAGTGAACTACTTCAACATTAAAATGAAACAATGAACCACTGAACTAACTGCCAAATAGATTCCAATATCTCAAACAAAACTAAGAAAACATACATTTTGCAAAACCAAAAAGTCAACTTCTCTTCCTTCATAACCTTTACTGCACAAATTATCAATTCCTAGACTTAGCATTACAACATTTGACAATACTTTACACACCCAACTAAGTACTAACGTTTACCTTCACAAATCCAACATAATGCACTACGAACTAAACCAAACCAAACCGAAAAAAGCCACGCAAACTAAAAGAAACATAAAGAAAGTGAAAAATTACCTTGAAAACCCTTGCCAATTGTAGTCCCTGAAACATCAACAAGATCCCCTTCCGTAAAATCTCCTCAAAAACCAACTTTTGCCCAAACTCGAACCTCTCAAAAGATTGCAACCTAAACTCCTACAAATGCCTCATGGGTATTATTCTAGACTTTTGCAGGTGACCCAACTCGGGTTTTGTCAATTTCTTGTCCCTGACTCTCCTGTAACCCACCTGAACGGCGTCGTACCCGTCAGCTGCTTCTGTCTCGATCTGAGTTACAATGTTCCCTTCTCGAAACCCAACTACAGTCACCGGAACCACAGTTCCATTCTGTCCAAAGAATGACATGATTCCAAGCTTAGTCTCCATGACGCCAATTCCCGCATCAAAGCTCATGGAAACTATGTGGGTCTGAGTTCTTTTCTGGGTCAAGACGAGCGGCTTCTTCGTCGAGAAAAGAAATGGGCTTTTGGTTGGGGAAAGAAAACTGCATTTTAGAGATGGGATTTGCGAATAAGACAAAGTTGGGCAGTGCCCAATTGATGAAAGAGAAGAGATTGGCCATTTGATATAACTTGCTTTTAGCGATTGTTTTATCAACAAGAATGTAAGAGCTTCAGAGTCTCACATATGAAGTCTCTTCTCCCTAATCGTTGTTTAAACTAACCACAGAGGTGGTTGTGCGCAAATATAGTGTACGGTGTATTGTGCATTGCACTGACGGTGGACATATACAACACTGTTAAAATGCTAAACAACTAAGATCCATTGCTTTTATAAACTGAAAATATTTAAAAATCAGTTAGTTTATGAATGTTTTTATTAAACTACTAAATACTAATCGTTAGTTTATGAATGTTTTTATTAAGCTACTAAAGACTAATCGTACTTTAGTGCCTGCATTTAGAGGACCACTGGACAAGGAGCAACAAGTAAACCCCGAGAGTAAGAATTTTACCGCTAAGTTTTTATCCTAAACTTTGAACCTCAACTTATGTGTACCATTTACTTGTGATTTTCAGACGAACAATGGAATAGGAAATAATATGACAAATATTATACTAATTTATATTAATATCATAACGCTTGAAACACAAACTTTAAATAAATAATATTAACATTTTAAATATTGAACTCATAGTCACCAGCCATCCAATAAACTTGTAATTCAATAAGAAGCGTATAAACTAGTTATTCAGTAAGATTCAATATTGAAATTTCATTCATAAGGTGTGAGAGATCCCACGTCTTTGAAATATATAAGCATCAGTAGGCATATATGCCTGCTCAGCTCAACTAAGATCCTTGTCACACAGCCCAACTGAGATTCATAAATTACCTATATTCTTGTTGGCTAGGATGATTTGTAAGAGTATCTTATACAGTATCCTGAAAATAGTACCTATTGGCACCCTTGCTTAACACCACCTAGATGTACTACAACAAAAACCCAATTTCTTAGCCAGAAGCTGGCCCTGCTATGTTTGTCGCGATCGCGGGGCTCATTTGGACCCATTAGAACCATGTGATGACGGCTGATTATCCTCGGGAGCAGATGTATTACGAAAAACTCGTCCCAGGTTAATCCCTCCGTGGGTTGTTTGGGAAGATCCCTCTGTAGCCCCCTTTAACCCTTTCTTTTTCTTCACCTTTTCTCGCCAACCAACGAGGCCTACTTGCACATGATCTTCGAATATCGCCTTCTTGAAGGAACTTCCCATCTATATATCATTTTCAAAAAATAGGTTAAGTTTTTTAACTTTCAAATGAAAGAGGCGAAATTTGTATACAACCGCAAATCAACCCACCTGTGTGACAATGGCATAAAGCGGCAGAGTGCTGTAACTACAAAGAACTTGAATAAATACCCTATAGAGAAGGGAAAGAACAAAAAAAGATTAAATCATAAACAGCAAAATCTTGAATTACTGGTTAACATAGAACAAAAATTAGATAAAAATGGAAGCAGAAAGGGCATCATACCCAATGATAAGCCTTGGTACAATATATCGAACTTGTCCCATTATGCAGGAATCAAAGCCATATTGGATCTACAGACACACAAAGATGCATGGTCATGCCCATTCATTTCAGTTCACAAGAAGAGTAAAAGTTCCAAATTTGAGCTTACCCATATCCAAAAGAAAAAGGCAATCTCAAAAGAATTTTGGAATAGGATAAAATGGATCAAGAAAAGGACAATGTAGGGTCGGTTAAACCAAAAATGGTCATCTGATGGTTGAACTACTAATTCCCCTTCAATAGCTATATGTTTCTCAGCAACATTGTGAGCCAATTCAGTGATGACATGCTCCAGCTTTGTCCCCACAGCAAGTAGAAGCTAGAAGAACATGGGTAAAACATGGAATAAACACAAACTTGTACACACATCCTTAACAAACAACTGCTCAAAATTTTGGGGAAAAGAAGACACAAAAGTTATGTACTAACAGATTATTAAAATGCCAATTCACTACCATGTGTACTATAGAGTCATCGAGGAAAGAAAAGGGAGGAATGAGGTATAAATCGATAATGTTCCATGGTATCTTTGTTTCTCAGTATTTGGCACGTAGCCAACAAATCTAACACAAAGCACTCAAAACAAGTTAATTCATCAATGAGATTGTAAAGTTGCACAGAGTCACAAAAGCGTAAAACTGGATGATGAAAATCAAGCATTGAGTGTGCAAAAGTAGCAACCTAGATGCAAAATCATGTAAATAGACAAGAGTTCAAAACTACAAGGAAAAATCATAAAAAGATTCAAGAGTACCCACAATGAAAGGAATGAATGCTATCCAGAAGTATGTATGCCAACCTGCACAATAAAATGGCAAATTACCATGATATCTACAATCTGATGCTACTATATACTATTTAAAAGAAAAAAGGAAAAAAGGAAAAGAAAATTTAAGAAGATCTTGGCATGCTCCATTTGTGGATATGTTCAATGATCTATCACATGTATGCGTCAAGCAAAGATGTGTTTCCACAGTATCATTTAGCTGTCATATTCCAATGAACTTGGAAGGTAAAATATTATCAAATGCCCACACAAAGTAACTACTCTGGAATCAGTTGGTAAAATGAGTAAAACATTATGAGGACCTTCATATATATATATATATATATATATATATATATATATATATGAGAGAGAGAGAGAGAAATTAGGCTTGACATCTATGCATTCACAAAAATGTGGATATAGTACTTACAAGAGAAAAGAGGAATGGAAACAAATAACTTACAGGTAGTCGAATCATTTGCAAGGAATGCAAATAAAAGCACCCATAAAGAGGAATGCAAATCATTGGCAGTGCAAGCATGTTAAAGGGGAAGGCAAAAACACTGGTGGTTTCAGACACTAAGAGCAACATGACCTTTTAGCCAATGATTTATATTATAATGTCACTCCACAAGAAAAATATAAACAAAAACTATTGGTATAACCAAATCCAAAAACACCAGACTACCTTTTTTATTGGAAACTGAAGGAAACTAAAACTTACTTGCATATACAAGAAAAAGTTATTCTTATAACAGAATTTCATGCATCTATTCATTAAGACTACAATCTTATCACCAGAGATCAAGTTTTTCCTGAACCACATTCCAAGAAAAAACTAAATTATACAAGAGATACTACCTTAATGTGCCAGTGTGAACATTATGAAAAATCAACATACCAAAGAATGTTGACAAAATTTGCCATCAAATATGTAGTTTTTCCTATTGACTGATAAATACCAACAACACTCATACATGAGAAGAAGGCTAATAAGTCATGACAACAATAGCAGATAAGATGAAATAAGTCATATGTCATAATCCGGATCATTGACCTGAAGATTAGCTACCACCCCCATACCATGACAAGTAAGAGGGTAGGACTTCTAGACAAGCTTAAACAACACACCAGATCCAGTATAAGTATTGCCTGACTTGTGTAAATCCAAATAAGAGAAAATATTTCATTGTAAAAATGCCTTTTATTATGGCTGTTAAGACATTCAAACATGGGATTAAGAAACTTATTTAACTCTTAAAGTCTACATCCATCTACGAGAAGAACCTATAAACTAAAATCACCAAAACTTTGATGTAGGCTCCATATGGGATTGTGGTGTGGTGGCTTTTAAACCACAACTGTTCTCGGATGGAAGCACTGGATATCAAATGTTAGTGAAAAAAACGATTGGGTCCCACTAAAAGTTAGTACGACCAAACACTTTTTCAACTTTTTCAACTTTTTCAAAACACGACAGAACCACCACAATCCCACAGGAAACCATAATATAGCGATTCTTACTACAAACAAGAACATGAAAATTAGTAACTATTCTTGGCATCACTATTCTAACCAGTACCAGTTTGCTTACCATTAATATTCAGCAACAAGAATATGACCACAAATATCCAAAGATACCAGCTGCAATGGTGAATTAAGAAGAATCAGCTAGCAAATCAGCATTAAATTTCAATGCAATGTATCCACTAGTATGCATAGTAAAAAATTATTAATGATAGTACAAAAAACAAAAAAGCAAAAAAACTTGCCTTATACCAACAACTTGCTTGAAATCATCCTCAAGGGCTCGTATCATGTATTTGTGGAAATTAAACTTTGGATTTCCCCTGCAATGAGTCTAAAGTAGAAATAAGGACTATGCAGCCAAATGCCTAAAGGCCACACTGAATATATACAAGACAACAACATCCTCACATTAGATTCCTTACCATGATAAAACCCAGTCGTAGTGTCACGTAATCTGCTTTGGTAATGGATGCATAGAATTGCTTGAAAAAAGAATGCTGCAAGGATGCAAGAAGAAGAGAAGCATCTGAGTCCCTTTTGGTTGCACAAAGAAAAAAGTTAATAATCGTTCTGCTTCTAAAATATGCTGGACAGGGACAAACCTTCAAATTTGATTTCATTTTTACAACTATGTAAAAAAAAAAAAAAACATAATAAATAGAGGGCAATTACTGTAATAGTTGATCATCAGTTGCTTCTAACAGAGAATGCCAATATATAACATCTACTTGTGTATATCCATTTCTTTTATTTTGGAGATAAATGGATTAGAGAGAATAAAATAGTTTGTTCACAAAATCTGAGCAAAGGCTAAGCCACATAGTCTTTCCAATATTATGCAAATACACGATGTAGCTCCAAAACAGAAGAACAATAAGTGATATATACATGTATCTAGCTATCTATTACGATTCCTTGTAACATATTCCAGAGGAATTAGGTCAAAGATTGGCTCACCCCTAAATCCATCAAGAGAGGGTTTCAGTCAAACTTGTTGTTTCATCTCAGATGTGCAATCATTTCTTGTAATGAGTATAATTATGCCAAAGAAAAGGGAAAATTCATCTTTGGGGAAGAAACAGTGCTGCAAACTGTTTCTAGTTCTCAAATATGCCATGAAAAATGCATTTCAAACAAAATTTTATTTTTCTACAAGTTCTAGTGTCCAATCAAAGTATGGTAGAGTGATTCGACTAGATGAAGTAACTCACCACCCATCCCAGCAGGACTGAATCTTTACCAATACCCAGAAAATGCTCTCTGATAAAAGCATGTTGGTGAACATGGGTGACTTTTTTCTTCAAAACTGCAGCCATACAATTTGTTTAAAACAAAAAAAAAAAAGCAACAAAAATGAACCGACAGATTGCTTTCCATGACTTGAACAAAAAAGTAATTTACTAGGTGATTTGTCTTCAATTCTTCATTGAATGAGGACACTGCTATAGAAGAAGGCAGCAGCTGCCTTGCAAATATTTATAATGTTAAACGACATTACTGCTTACGTTTGTGAAGAAAAAGCAAATTATATCTGGAGAGAGGAAAAAAAAAAACTTCAATTTTTTGATTATAATTCATGTGGATACTTTTAAATTCATAAGGATACTTTGCGGAATAACTTATTTCTATTACCTGTTATAAACAATTATATTTTGAAGGAACACATAAATATAGCACATATTTCACCTAATTCACTAAGTTAAGAAGTAATTACAAGGACAAACATCAAATATGTAATTGGTGATAGCTCCTACCTTGTTCAGAATCAAAATTTTGTTTTGCAATTGAATCTTCCCAGTTTTTCCATTGGTGTATCTATATCATGAAAAGAAATTTATTGAACCAAGAAGAATTGGTACACCGATAATAATATAATTAAACAGGTAAGTGAAGTATATTGCATGCTCACCCTTGCTCCTCCAAAAACAATAGTTAGAACACAGAAAGTCACATGGACAATGGCTAGGACGAAAATGAAGATATGAAGATGATGCAATGCTTCAGTCGACAACAATGGTACCTTATGCTGAAAAGAATATAACAAAAACAAATCAGAACACTTGACTATAATTCATGCGCATCTATAAATAAAAACTAGAAATAAGTTAATATGATTTTGAAGAAACATTACACAAAATCCACTGCATGAGATGCTGCATAAGTGTGTCACAGCAGGGATTGGTATTGATAGCAAAATTTAATTGATCAGAACTACCAAGAGATTTAACTATATTAAAGGATTTTTGACACATTAAATGATAAAATTACTAAATTGTCAAATCTGACATGAGCTCCATTAAAAATTTTTCTGGGATCAATTCTTGATCACAAGAGAATATGGAAAAAATAAATAAATGAACAAAAGTCCTAACAATATACTCGTACCTATTGTTTGGGGAAAGGATTTTCATAAGTTGCTCAACATTGTAACATGCATTGGTTAATATCAATTTCACCACACACTATATCAAAACAACAACACTTATTACTCTAAAACTGCTCCTATATACAGAATACTAAGAACTTGGTCACTGTCGATGAACATGAAAGAGAAGTGAAAGGACTGATGTCGTATTCACATGTTCACACTCAACTAATATGCATATAACTTTTGAATTAACCAATGCTGAATTAAGTTAATTAGTAACACATGATCGATAGCCAGTTTTCTCTTGTACAGCACACTAGAAATCTAAAAGGGAAAACAAATGATGGAAACCCAACAATCTACTAAAGAAATGAAAAAGTAAGAACATATGTCCATGTTAGAGGTAAAATCGGACTACAATAGACTTATATGAAGACAACCAAATGCACTGACAATGTCATTACCTACTCTATTGTATCGTGACAATTCTGCAAGGTTTAATACATTATCCTAAAATGATAAAGGAGCCAAAGGACTGTAACGCAGAGTCCTGGAGGTTGAGACAATTAAATCTTCCCATAAGTCTTCCATTCTCAGAGAATTCGACGCAATTCAGATTAAATAATACTAAAACAAACTCAAATGGTTCAATTTACTCATATTGTTAACAAAATAAATGGCTCATAACGTTTTTAACACCAAAATCACCAAATTACTAATCTCATTATAAATCTAAGTTTTTTGTCACATGCACGTGATAAGGCGGATAACACAAACTCAAGAAATAATAATAATTCAAGTCAAGTCAGCAAGCATTTTTATTTACCTTCCGAGCACAATAACCAGTCTCAGAAGATGCAGATTCTTCAGCTAGAAGACGTCTAGCTGTGCCGGAAATGGAAGAAGAAAAGAACGTCTGAAAATGTGATGTTGTGGTACCATGAGATTCCTGCCCTGTTGCTGCTGTTTCATTGCGTTTACAAGGAAGCATATTATCGAGAATATCCGAAGGAACACAGATTTTGGCGATAGCATTTTGAAATACCGTCAGCAGCAGCGATATAAAACCCAATAGCATCAACTCTGCCAACACAGTTCCCAATTTCAAAACTTGTTTCTAATTTATCAAATTTCCTACTAATACACGCGCGCGCACATCAAATTACAGGAACATTCGTCCCACTCACAAATACGCATACAAATCCATGTAAAGAACATAGGATTTCCCTCTTTTTTATAGCTTTTCAGAGGAAATGGGAGACATTGAGGAAGAAAACAACTTCATTTAACTTACAGACCTTCTTATCCACATGCATGCATATCTGCCTAAATACATAAAATCCATCAAAATTTATAAAGCCTGAATTTTTCTAGAAGCATTACTCATCAAAACAGATTTTTTTTTAAGCATTACTCATCAAAACAGATTTTTTTTTAAAAAAAAAAATCCCTGCATCAGAATTTGATGCTGATGTACCGGAAACCCAGATTCTGAGAACCCATAAACGAAAGTGAAAAAGAAAATGCAAAAAAAAAAAAAAAAAGAGGAAGAGAAAAGTGGAGACCTTCTTTAACTTTCTGAAGGGCTTCAAATAGAGGTTTCTGTTTTTTATTTTTCAGCTGTACACCGAGATAGTGCAGCAGTCTTTCAACACCCAAAGAAATGGCAACGATCACCGTACACACAGCAGCCACAACCCATGTGGGAGTGAACTCCAACGTTTCACCTTCTTCATTTCCACCGCCACTCATCTTGCTTTCTTTACACACCGCAAACTCTCAATCTGGGTGTGTTTTATCTCTGTTTAACTTCTTTCTTGTCTTGTGACTGGCTACTGTTAATCCTGTCTGTCTTCAATAACACTAATATCTAACTCCCTCATTTCTCTACTACATTTATTTATAGTAGATTTCATTTGGCCAAGGTAATATAATAAATAAAGTCGTTTATTATTGAAAATGAAGGCTGTGTAAAGCGTGAAACCGTGTCATGTGTAGCAGGGAAGAAAATCTGCGGTGACACAACAATACAAATTTTTGTTTTCCTTGTAAGAAGACATATATTTGAAATAATCATAAATCTACACTTAATATAAGATTAATTTTTTGGTCTTCTTAATAATAAAACAAAATTGTTGCTTAATCATAGTCTTAAGATTTAATTGACATGTCAATATAAAGACAAGCTAATGGTGGAAATTAATTGAGTGCACATGGTGGGTCCAAGTTTGAACGACAAATATAATAATTACTAATAATTTTTTTTTTTAACTAGTAATGAATTTTTTTGGGTTTTATTGGATGGTGATAGTATGAGAGAAGGGAAGAATTCACAGACCGGGAAATCTTTGTTTTGCAGTTCTAGTATTAGTTGTCAATTTTAGAGCGTGATTGGTGCTTGATACTGTTCAAATAAATGAACATGTTCTGTCTCGGGCCCTAATAACCTCTGTGTGTTTGTGCGCGTGTGTAATTTTGGAAAAGAATATTAAAGTTAAAATTTTATATATTGGGATGATTAAATTGAATGTTTTGCCCACGAATTAAGCAAACGGTTGGAGTAATTATCCACCTAATTTGTAATTGTTTATAATGAATCAAACGGGGGGAGTGGTGTGGTGGGTAGGTGGAGAAATCTCTAGTTAGTTAAGATGTAAAAAAATCCTTCATAATTAAGGAAACAAATTTTATTGGCTAGCTAATTGGATTCTAGAAATCCCTTGGTTTTAAATACAATAAATCTGAAGGTTTGAAATTATATTTATTCATACACATTGAGAATCACTCTAAACCTTGGAACTCAAACTTCTTAGATATTATTATTATTATTATTATTATACAAGCACAAATTTAACCTTTAATGTACGCGGCATTCTTAAAAGTTATAGATTTCCTAAGGCTCTCTGCGTGTGAAATCCGTGGCCTTTTTTAAAAAGTCAAACAAAGGAAATTTTTGAGGCCCTTCCTGCTTTGCCATTACCTTTAATTAAGTTTGCGGATTGCATTGGCTACTGTACATATATTTAAAATTTTGAAGTTATCTTAAAATTTTTATTAATATTTTTATTATATATTTTTATTTTTTATTTTTTATTTTATATTATTCTTATAAATTATTTTAAATTTTATATTAATTATTTTAAATTATTATCACATATATTAATTTTTTTATAATCATATTTATAAATTATTTTAAATTTTATATCAATTATTTTAAATTATCCAATTTTACAGGGTGCCCTGCAACCCATGTACAGTTAGCGCCCTAAGTCAGTGGGTTTCGAGTAAAACGTTTTCCCCGTCGTTTTCCGAATTAGAACGGACTCCCGACGAGAATCTAGATAAAGATGGATATTTGTTTTTTTCCACAGTAAGTCATTGATACATACAAACCAGACCAGACCACAAAATCACAGCCTTATTATTTCTTCTTCATGCGCTCACACGACATTAGGTGGAAGAATTATGCACAAAAATTCGACAGAAAAACAAAGAATATAATACCCTATTAAAGCATTTAGTTGTATAAAATAAGTGTGGTCATTATAACTATTGTATCATAACATAATATACCGTCTGTCTGTGTATCATAGAGACACTGCAATGCACTCCACTTCTACCCTTAATTCCAAATGGATGGAGTTTGGCTTTTCAAGAATCTCTTTCTTCTTCATCATAACTATTATCATACATTCTAATAAACCAAGTGCTTTTGTCTGTGATCCAAGCATTTGGGTAAATTAATAATTTAAGCAAAAAAGATGAAAAGAAATATTGGATTCTATAATGTATATACAGCATCCCGACTTTACAATTCTCTTTCCCTCCCCACATTCAATTCAATCTCTCAAGTGAAAGTCAAGTCAATGCCATGTAAGGCTCTCTCTCTCTCTCTCTCTCTGAAACAAAAACCATTATTCCTCCCCCATTCACTCCACACTTATCAAAAAATATATAATGGGTGCAAAAATGGGGCAAGAATAATCATTTTGCCAAAAATGATATATATAATTTCTATTAAAAAAAACTACAGCTAATAATAAATGTTAAAATTGGAGAACTAAACCTGATATATACAGTATGTACATGCAAGCGAGCCAGCCAGCCAGCGAGTGAGCAAATGTGGTGGTCAGCCGTTTAGCTTTGATAAAAACTGGCTCAGATTGTACTCTTCCGTGTACTGTGATTGATCCCAAAGCTCTTCCAGTCCACCAAGAATGGCCTTCAATCCCTTCCCTGTGCCCATTAATTTTGGATCTCCATCCATATCTGATTGCTTTGAGACCCCACCGCCCTGCATGTCAAATGCAGGCCCACAGAATTTTAGAATTTTTTCTTTTGTGAAAAAACAAAAAAATTCAATTTCAATATAATCTACCAGGAGTAGAAAGAAATACAACTGGAGAACAAATGCCTCTTTTCAATTCTTGTTTTGATCTAATCTAATACAGCATGTAATTAGGGGAGAAAACAAAAAAAAGGGGTCGTGCATTGTTGCCATAATACAGTTGGAAGAAAATGATCATATCAGAGGATGAGTTAATCCTTCAGAGGACCTACTACCAAGAAAGATACACAGACATGCCAAATGGGCCATTAAACAAACTCTTTGACAATTTCATTGGATACTGCATAGAATTTCTAGAGATGCAAAACAACGTCCAAAGTATTCCATGAAAAAGAAAATGCTGTCAGCAAATACCTTTTTAGGCATTTTCGCCGATGCAAATAAATCAAGCAACTGGTCAGTGTTCATTGTTTTCAGACTGGCATTCTCTGCATTAATTACAGCATTGGCAACAGAAACTTTGAACCGTTGGAGGCTCATAACTTTCTCTTCCAGAGTGCCACGCATAATAAGACGATGGACATGTACAACCTTTTTCTGCCCTAATCTGTGTGCTCTGTCCATTGCCTACAGTACATAACAGATGCAAAATGCTTGATATAAGACACCATAATATAAAGTGCAAATAAGGATAGAAAAGAAACAATAAAAGGGAAAGAAAAGAAAGAGCCCCAACTTCATGATCTAAGTTCAGTATTCCTTCTTTTTTTCCCATGATATCTTTGGACATCATTCTACATTACTTTGTATAGCAATAGTTCCAGGTTAACAAGTGTCCCATTCGATTCTGTCATAGGTTTTGGCCACATTAAAGTACTTTACATCAAAGCCACATGCCATCAGGAGAAAAATGAAGATAATACCATCAAGAAACAGAGAGAGACCGATTGGACATCTATAACCATAAGAAGTAAGATTAAATGAGCATACTTGCGAGAAACTAAATAATAAAAATTGTGATATCATGTTTACTAGTTCAGATTAAAGTGACAATACCTATCTTGAATGGACTGTTCCTAAAATTAGAGCCACCTTAAAAGCATTGGTGAAAGTTCAAATGGGTGACACGTCAAGAAATTGTAAAATCAATTTAAACCTACATTGGTAATAACAATTCAAATTACTTGAAAGGTCTACTCATAGGTGATGAGTTTTAAATTATTGTCTACACAAACGGTAAAATGACCACTCCATGTCAAGAAAGCATCAAAGCCTGCATTATTTGTGGCCTCTGCCAGTCTAAAAAAGAGAATGAAACAAGATTTTCATCATTTGTGATCAAGAATATTCAGAATTGACCATCAAATTTGCATGGAAATCACCGGTAACAAGATATGCAAGCTTGCCATTGAGGGCAATGCATGATAAAAGAGTTCAGCAGTGTATTTTGAGAAGAAATAAAGTTATGCTCAGCTTAGACCAGATGTAGCTGAATGCAAATGAACAACACAAAGACAGCAAAGCAAAAGTTAATTACCTGATGGTCTCGCATTGGATTCCAGTCATGCTCCATGAAAATGAGGGTGTCAGCAGATGTCAGGTTCAAACCCAGGCCACCAACTGCAAAGAGAGCCATAATCTTCAGTACATTTTGCTACCAGCCTACTATGTAAACTAGTAAAAACATACCATGTGTTGTAAGAAGCAGCGCATCGATTGTAGGGTCTGAATTAAAAGCCTTCACTATGTCAAAACGTTTTTCTGGTTCAACTGATCCATCCAACCGTAGGTATGTTACACTGTTACGAAGCAACGTGCAAAAAATTAGCAACAACAAAATATTAAATTTTTTTTTGCATATCCAATCATTCCATGATTGATACATGAAAGGAATAACAAATATTGGCTTAATCTATGTAAAATAAAATACACAAGTTCACAACACTGGCAAAAGCAAATTCATTTTCTTAATGCTTAAATCAATAATTATATGTACCACATAGCTCGTGAGTCATAATCTAAAAATTTCATTTTTAGGGCCCGCACTAATTCAAAACACTTTTCTCCGATTGCCAATTTGCATAAAGGTAGATTGAAGAGAACACGAATTACAAAAGGAATAACAATAAGACAGCAGCTCTGCAGATACGTTAAGGTGTAAGAAAACAGTAGAGATGTTGGTTTGAGAGAAGCCCTACAGAGTTTGAACATCAGTTAAAACTTTTGTAAGATGATTTATGACAAAATCAATAAAGACTATAATGAAAGATCTCACAATGCAGATAGTGGAAATCCAAAAGAAAAGAAAAGAAAAGAAAAGAAAAGGAAAAAAAATAAAAAAAGAAATGCATAAGGGGATTAAACCATGGCCAGAAGTACAGCTGACATAGTGCTGCTAAATGCTGGAAAGCACATCTGCTGCTTAGTTGCAGGATTCTAAAGTATAATGACTTGGCTAATTAATAGAAACAAAGGAATCACTCATATCAAGCATGCAACACAATACATGTCTTCCAGCAGATAAAATATCCAATATTAAGATTACAAGACTAGCTAAATGGTAGCTATAGTTTCGGCTCAGATACATGCATCCTAAACAAACTTAATGGAAACCCTGTGAGCGAGGCAGGCATGCACACCAATGGACAAAGTTCCATAGTGTATCAAGATTATGAACTGATACTAGAAAGAGATTAAAACAAAATGCTATAAACTTGGATTGGGCCATTGCTTAAATTTAGAAGTGTAGAAAAAGTTACACAGAACAAGAAACATTGCTCACGGTAAAGAGTTACACAGAACAAGAAAGATGTTATTGCAATAATGTGTTTAATTGGACCCAGATATGATCCAGATATCCATGTTTTAATCCAATTAAAATTTTCAATGCCAGACATGACCTAGATTATAGGATCAAATTCAAGTCTGGTTAGCTTATCAGTATCCAAATTCTTTTTTTTTTGCATTTTAAATCTTTTATGAAATTAAGATATCAGACAGAGAGATTAAAAGTCCATGGGGTACAGGATTTTTGGTTCTCTATCCTAGCTTGTTTCTCATCATAATTGTGGAATCTTTATGTCCTCGCCCATGAGCAATGATGGCCTTTGGCCAAAACATGTCCATTGGCTCTGGTTCCTTGTTTAATTTATATATACAACAAAATATATAATTAATTGCACTGTACTAATGAACATAACCAAGGGCAAAGTAGGGAGGAAAAAAGACAAAAAATTGCAAACACATTTGTGAAATTGGATACTTATGATAATGCTATCTTATCTTCTGGTAAAGAATTTGATAACAAGAATTGGAAAAGTCCATATAAACCAGCAATGATCTAACAATAAGCTGAAAATGGAGACTAGGACACTTACTTCTTCATATGGGTCTGAAATAAGTCTCTTTCAATAATGTCTAGCAAGGCCTACGTGAAATGCCATTGTTAATATTATGACCATGATATATGTATTAAACACAAAACAAAATAAGTTAAACACAGAGTAAGCATTACTTTATGCTGAGCAAATATCAAAACTCTGTGCTGCCCAACATCAACAGCACTTTCAGAACTAGTAGCATCCACACCTAGTCCACACTCTTCCAATATCTCCTGAAGAGCAACTAATTTGGGAGAATGATGAAGTTTATGTAGTTCAGAAATGATGTCGGAACTTCCAGGAAAGAACTCTGACAAATGGCATGAAAGTGAGTCCGGAATCTTGTCGCCAAGGACAAGCAACGGATGACTACAAAGTTTTAGCAAGTACTGTAGTGCCTGAAACATGAAACATAGTACACACCTCAGCTACTGTAAATCTGATTTCATATAAAGAGTTAAAACAACCAATGATAATACCAGGAAAACATGCGTAGATGCTTTTGCTGAGGCACTATTCCCTACTCCTTTATCTGCTGACTCTTCAACTTTGACCATACTTGAAATTTCTTGTTTTGCATGCGAACCAGAAAACTTTTCATAAAGTTTTAATTGGACAGCACTCAGATCACAGTATCTGTCCTGAATTATCTTTTCCGGAAGGTCAGACAGAACTTCATCTTTTGTTCGACGGAGTAGGAAAGGCATGACCTATAAAAGACAAAATCTCTCAGCAAGAGGCCCAGAAGTCTAGATACATTGCTTCCAGCAGGAGAAAACACACAGACACAAAAAAAAAAAATTAAAAAGTTTACCTGCTTGTGCAATGCTTCCATAGCTAGTGCCCCTGCTTCAGCATCCTTGGCAGAACATTTAGAATCTCTAGCTGCCACCAGTGGCTTCCCATAAGCAGCTTGGAACTGCCAAAATAATACCAAATAAACAGTTAAGCAAATGTAACAATTTCATAAATTAAAAAAAAAATCTAAAAGGCCAAACCATCAATACTTCAGCAGAGAAGCAAATCTTCAAATAGTTTATCAAACAAGCAGTATAAAATGAAAATGAGTACAGTGGGAAAAAATGATAGCATACCTCTAACAGTAATGCAAATAACATGCAATTTTTTTCTGGTATATCACTTTAAAGTGTTATGTTCAGAGCATCTGATGATTTTGAATTTTTTGTTTTCATTAAGATACTTTCTGGTGGATATATTTTAAAGATACTTTTCTTCAGAGAACAGTATACATATTATGCACAATTCAACTTTTGCTTGACATTCAAATGAAAATGACATCAATCGAACAAATTGCAATGGAAAATAACTTAAAATCAGAGGGTAGAAAACACACCTGTCTCTCTGTTCCAAGAAATCCTGGCATTAGAAAGTCAAAAAGGGACCACAAATCTGTGATGTTGTTCTGAAAGAAAGTGCAAACCGCTTGTTAGCCATACAAAAATTACTTGAATTCCAGCAAGTTCTTAATTTATATCTACCTGAATCGGTGTTCCACTAAGTACTAGGCGGTGCTTTGCTTTCAGCTGCTTTATTGCAACAGTAATTTTGGATTTGGAGTTCTTTATGATATGCCCTTCATCTAAAATACAGTAATTCCAAAGAATCTTCCCTAGATAATCAGCATCTTTGCGGACCACATCATAAGATGTAATGATGACATTATGTTTATCAAAATGTTCTCTAAGAGGAATGCGATCTTGAGCAGAACCAACATATTGAAGAGTACTCATTAAAGAAACATCAATGAACTTTTCTATTTCAAACGCCCAGTGTCCAACAAGAGTTGATGGGCAGATAATTAAAGATGGATGAATATTCTCGCTATTGTTTGAAGCATGATGCTCTGCTATGTCAGATGCTACAATTGCAGATGCTTGGAGTGTCTTCCCAAGCCCCATATCATCACATAAGATTCCATGAAGCCTAAAACGTTTTAAAAAGGCCAACCAGTTTATACCTTCCTGTTGATACCTGATACACCCAAACAGAACCGTCAACCAGTCGGAAAGCAAATGGAAACATTCAGGAAAAGAAGAGAAATGCTCTAGAATTTGAGTACTGTGAAAACAATTAAGGTCATACTGATGATCTGGTGATCAAACCTCGAACTCCTATATATAGTTGCTTGCCAACACAAATCTTTTAAGGTTAGACAACTTTTTATGTGATTTTAGATTTATATTAACTTAAGTTTGACATGTAACTAGGGTGAAAACAAAATTGTTTCATAATGAAACAATTTTGTTTTTTTTTTTTTTTTGTGACAGTAAACAAAAAATTTTACGTAATAAGAAGAGATTTACAAAGATGTGATAAGTAGTTCACCAAGAAAAGCCTCCAAAAATATTTTGTGAGAAAGGGTAAAAAGGGACTAAGCATCCATGCTTTAATTATAAACCAACTGAATATTTCATCAATCAACTCTAATAATCTAAAAATACATAAGGGCATTCATAGATTGATTTTTGCTTATCCTAAAACGATGAGGCTTCATAAAACCACAAGCATTAGCAACCTTTACAAGAAGAAACTTAATATGCAGGAATTGTAAGAACTATATTCTACCTTATGTGGAAAAATACCCGCAACTCCTAGACAAACATCCAAACTAAACTCTGATCCAACCCTAGCAACCAGTGACTTAATCTTCAATTAATGAAAGTCTCACTTGCACTTAAAACTACAAGATAAAAAGCCTGCAGTACTGAAACTTATAATTACCTAAAAAAAAAGACAAGCAGTGAAATATCCTTTTCAAAGGTTACATCAATCTCATGTAAGGTTACTTCAATCTCACGTACAGGGAATACAGCCACCTCTGTTGAAAGAGGTAAGCCTCATAAAAGAAAAATGAAATCCATATTCAATATCCAAGAGCTCTAATCTCCTGTAAACCGCAGAACCCAAAATTATTGAATCTCTCAACGGTATATATAGGTCAACAAGTTATTACAGGAGATGCTACTAGTTGAGTTAATTTCGAATAGTCCAAACACCAACAAGTAGCACAAAGTTCCAGAACTTTTAGGAAAAAAGATATTGGATTAGTTTCAGAATCTCCCCAAGAATATCAGGTACACGTAGAAAGAATATTTCCAGTAGTTTAAGAGCCACATCAGAGACCAGTAAAATATCCATATGCTAAAAAGAAACCTACAACACAAACAAAAGCAGTCAAGCTAACTTTATGCTAATTGTTTGTCTTGAGTTTCCAAAGTACTATGATCATCAAACACACAGACTTGTTCACTTACATAAGCTACAGCAGTTTGCAAGTGATCAGAATAAAATGATCTTAAATTTCACTAGTTCTGTTTTAACACCTATACGGCAAGCAAATTAGTGCAACTACAAGGAATATTTAATGTGATTACGGCAAATAAATCTTCCCCAAGAACGAACAATATACATAGAACTAAAATGTTGTGATCTATAAATTAATAAATTATGGACAGATATAATTACCTCCTCAATGTTACTTTTAATTCAGTGCAGAGCTTGTAATCATCAATATGGGAATTGTCAAGTAATTGCTCCAAAAATTGTGCATCTTCTGCATTTCTAGATAAACCTTCAGTCAGTCCGGTGGGTGGGGTAAGACCCCGTGCTAATGGAAGAAGTGGTACAAGAGATGCAAAACTTCGTGTCACACTCTGTCTGACAGAATGATCACAGTCGCTCATACATCTCAGAAGAGGAACAACCAGCAAAGGAGCATATGGGACAAGCTCCACACCCAATCCCTGAACAAGCAAACTAATAAGCATGCCAGCACCTTGTCTGGCATGAACAGAGGTCATATCCCCTAACATTGGAATGGCATTTTCAATTACCGCCGCCATCACATTTATGGTCATTGATTTGGCCATTGAAGTGATACATCTGGATGCAGCCAACCTGACAGCAATGTGGGAATGGCAAACACATTTGAAAATGCATGGAAGAAGTGTAAGTAGTTTTGGTTTTAATGTTTCATCCAGCATTGGTGCAAGGGAGCATACCAGCTGCATATAAAAAAGCAACCATTGAAAACAAAATGAGATGAAGATATAATTGAAATCAAAACAAATAACAAAGAGGCAGATGGACAGCAGACAATCGCATTTCTAGTTATACCTACACAAATCTTTCCCCAAATATCCGCCTGCACGAATAGCTATAGAGAAAAGACAATCTTTTTCCATATGGTAGACAAAGTAATACGGCAACAGGAAATGGTTGAAATCAAGAAGCAAACGAAAAAAAACTGTAACAACCTGGATATTATTTATTAGGATTTGTGGATCCTTAATAGATTCAATGGCTAGTGTAATTTTCTTTTCATCTGAAGAACCGTCAGGAACAAATACTTCAGTAAGGCAATGCCAGAGTTTGGGAAGCTTCTCAAATAATGAAATACCAAACTTCTCACATAAATGCTTCAATGCAAGTTCAGACCCTCTTCTGCTAATAAATCCTTCCACTCTTGACCGGTCTTC
This sequence comes from Swietenia macrophylla, assembly GCA_032401905.1. Lineage (NCBI taxonomy): Eukaryota > Viridiplantae > Streptophyta > Magnoliopsida > Sapindales > Meliaceae > Swietenia > Swietenia macrophylla. Next base: position 6,174,816 of record CP135571.1, read on the forward strand.
ATCACCAGCAGGCACATGAACTCTTGACTTTTGCTTTCCTGTACTGCTCCCAAAGGAGAAAAAATCTTGATCATCAATTATCTCCATCGAACTGATGACTGCAGCCTGAGGTGTCTCAGAAGGATCCATACATGTCAAACTACAAATATTCTTTATTAACTTATCATTGGGGCTAGGCTTACGAGCAATACAATGAGAAATAAGCTCCGCCAGAGCCTCAGCAGCCTTCTGTTGCAATAGTTCTTCCTGGATGAAGGATGCAAGATAAATTAGAATAAAAGAACTTGTATGATGTCAAAATGGAGTATCCACTCAGAAAAATATTACCTGCTCTCTTTTAATTGAAGCCATCAGAGGTAATATGATTGGATTAAGACGGGCAGGAAGCTCTGACATCCAGACAACTGCAGCAGCAACCAATGCAGAGACAGCAACATGCAAATTACTCTGCAAAATATTCCAGAAATACAATTGAGAGTGTCATGGACAAAATTTGAGTAACCATTACTGCCTTTCAACCAACATCAATGTTACTTGGTTATATCAACAAGATAAATCCGGGAAGTTTATGGTGATGTGGAGCCAAACTCAAACAAAAAGTGTAGATTAAAGTTCTCTGTCACTTTGCACGCATGGGATTGCATATTACATTGCTTTCGGGACAAACGTTGTTAAAAATAAGTAAAACAAAAGAAAACAAGGAAAATATTGCTCCATCACCCAACTTAGAAACCCTATAGAGATTATTAAAGCACATATCCAGCTGACTACCAAAAGAGAAACCAAAAAATAAGAAAATGCAACACTACCAAAAGAGCAACCAAAAAACAAGAAAATGCAACATGGATAAATTTATGGGAGTCAACTACAATGTAGCTCAATCCTGCAAGATATTCAGCTTTTCAACTGATAGAATATACAAATTAAACTTTGAGAATTGTAACTTGAGCATACCTGAACACATTTTAAATAGCCTGAAGTTGTTAATACTCGTTGTTTTAATGACTCTATATCATCAAGCATATGCCTACCAGAAGACCCATTGCCATCACTGTTACTGCATAACGGCTGTAGTTTTGAAGCAAAACCAATTGCATTATCAACACTCAAGCTTTCCACATCAATTTTACTTGTCGACAATATATTTGAAAACATGCCAGATGTTTCAGTAGCATGTAACAATTGACTGGCTTCATTCCGCATCTTGGCATATGTTCTTGAAAGTTCAGCATAAGGAAGATCTGAATCTTTTGTGGGGAATGTCGGGTCAGAGCACGCTAACAAATCCAACAACCACTGTTTGAGATGATTAGGAACAGGCAAAATTGCAGATCCACAAAGTTCCTTGCTTTTGATCTCCTTGAACCAAGAAATGAGAACCATGGATGCCACCTGATGAGAATAAGCAATTAATCCATTGACAGACATACAGACACAAAGGACAATGAAAGGGAAGGAGGGCACAATCACATTTCTAAATTAAGTATAAAAATACCTGCCGCTGAACACCAGAGAAAGAGGTAAGGGCATTCCACAGTGGATCAACTATAATCTGTATAGAACTCTCATGCAACTTAGACGCAAATATTCCCAATGCTGATGCTGTAACAACTCGAGTATTAGTCACTGACATTTCCAAGTCAGAACCAACAGTTATCTTAACTGAGTTGGTAGAAGCATCTCCATTCCTTTCCTGTGGAAGAGATCCTATCATAGAATGCAAGCCAATATTTCCAGACGATTCATTTTCAAGCATAGCAGCTCTCATTTTAGCTGCTGCCTTAAAATGACTTTTTCGAGGAGGAGCTACAGGCCAAAACATTTTTGTAACATCTAATTGTGAACCAAAAGGTGTAGTTACAAATTCAATCCAAGAAGACATGAATTTATCAGCAGCAGCTTCCAAGTCCTCAACTGGGCACTGGCAATTCATTAACAAACAAGGCTTAGAGGCGATAAAAACAAATTAGATATACAACTAACAGACATTATGGATATTTCCTTTCCGCAATCCAGGAAATAGGAGTTCACGAAATAGCAAAATCACATTCAACCCAACTTGCGTATGACTGACACGCACCTCATTTTTAGTGATTTTTTTTTTTTAGGAGAGGGAATTGTGGGGGTGGATAAGAACTCATTTTTAGTGAATCACTACCAAAATAAAATCATTATTGCCAATTGGAAAATGAATCAATCAAAAGATAGGTCAACACTATTCATGTATCACTTTTTCTTCCTCTGCCACACAACTGTGAAACTTACTGGCATGCTTTTTTCTTATCTCACACCATTTTTTTTTTTTTTTACATAAATAGACAAGTGTCAATCTGAGATAAGCCTACAACCCTTTTTTTTTTCTCTCTCTTTTCTACCTTTTCATTTCTACTGCTTATTGACCCCAGATTGTAAATGGACAGACAAAGATGTTGGCAACTCCCATGCAAGCCCCAAAGCATATGTATGATTTCATTTACCACAACTACAATTCCGAAGTTACCTCAACCTAAATAATTATCCATTTGTGTTCTATTCCAAATAAGTTTAAAGGATGTTTACAGCATTGTCCAATAATGTAGAGAAGCATCCAAGAGGTATCTAATACAATTCCACAATTTTTCATTGTAATCTAAAAATTATTGCTATTCAAACAAGTGATGCAGATGCCCATCCCTTACAGAAGTACCATGATCAATATCATGCATAAAAGCACTACTTTAGAACCCAGAAGTTTCTTCAAACTTTGGAAACTTTATGCATTAAGGCATTTGACATTTTGGGGTACAACAACCAACCTAAAACTTCATATTGTTGCAACTTAAAGGTGCTGACCTTTTGATAACTTAAAAGGCAATGAAAAAATCATTGAAACTAGAGTAGCAATTACACAAGTCATGTCGTTGTTTCGACTATATATCTAGAGTAGAGTCTTTTCACTTCAGCCGCACAATAATTAGTATTAAGCACATGCTATAAACAGAAGTTCCACAGTCATTTCAGCCTATTGCATGCGAAGTTTGCTATTTTGAAGTTTGTTAATCACTTGTAAAGTTAGCTCCTATAGAAGCCACATAACCAACCTGGATATCATAGCATAATTCAAGCTCAAACTCCAGATATCCCCAATCCCCGTATTGGATAAATAAAGAAGACATACACAAACTTCTCTTACAAGAAATGTATCTAATAACACTTCAATTGTCCTTGACAATAGTCCAGTTATCTTTTTTCTTTTTTTTTCTTGACTTATACCAGTTTTTTTTTTTTTTCCATGACTTATATGGAATAATATAAACAAATAAATAGTCAGAAAGGAATGCATGCACTCTTATCAAATTAAACACCTGAACAAGCAGCCTCCAAACTCTATCCGAACACTGCAGAATTCCATCATTTGATTCCAGCAGCAGATTTTGAAACACGATCCTAAGAGTATCGCCCAAAATAAAAGATGGCCAAAAAGAACCACCAGAGGACTCGTAAATTTTCCTTTTGTAACCAGCTTCAAGAAGCCGCTCCTGCAAATGAAATTTTCTAGTCACACACACCAACTTTAATTAACAAGAATCAACAAGCAGTGCAATGTCATAAGAAGCAAACATATGAACAAAGAATACAAAAACAACAATTGCATGAATTAACTTATAAAACCCCGGCTTGATCACTTCCTACTAACTTCTAATACAACCATCAGAAGAATGTACAACATGGGAGGCGTCTAGAAGTCCACAAAAAACAAGAATAAGAAGTCCTGAAGAGCCAAAGAAAAAGCAATAGTCTATGACAAAGAAATCTCAACCAAACAGAAAATAACCCCAAAGTCTGCAGCCATCAAACACCCTTTCAAATTATAGCTGCTTCCCAATTAAGCAAAATGAAGAACAAAGAGACATCTTTAAACTCTAGAAATAGAAGCTGAAAGGAAGCCCACAACTTCTCAAGGTAACATCAACAAATCAACACTTGTACATGGGAAAAAAATTGTATAACCATGGAGAAAACAATTTACCAAAGTACGAATAGCTGAATGTCGGACTGATGTGATGCTATGCCTCATAAATGGCCATAATCGGGGGGCTAGCATAGATAACATGTAAGGATTTGCCTGAAAATCTCTTCCGTTTCCAACATCATCAACACAAACTACTTTGTTTAGATCAAATTCTTGTTTCTCTTTAGATGTAGCCCCAAGCATCTTAGGAATCATTTCTTCCTGCGAGTAGATTTCTGCTAACAGATTCATCACACTGCAAGCACATAAGAAGCTTTTAAAACAATCTCCTACACACTTCATCGATTGAAACTACCAAGAAATTCAAAATGTAGCCAATTGCAAGACCAAATATTCAATCAAAAGTAGTGATTAAAGCCACTGCACTGACATAATATTGCAGTTCAATGTTTATGTACACACTCAGATCAAGAAGCAAAATAATTATGATTATGTTCAAAAGTAAACGCAGAGCAAAGGAAACAATAATAACAAAACCACCATTCCAAAATAGACAATAAGAAATACAAATTCAAAGAATACCACAGGGAATACATGAACAGTTAGCGTATATCTAACATGTGTCATCATGCTAACCTAGTTTGCCCCTTCTACACGCCCCTACCACTAAAACAGAGTAAAGAGTGGAAAAAGGAACAAAAGAATAAAAAAGATTCCAGCATGCATATATACCTACTAGTGGATGGGCTTAGATCATCCAAATCGAGCAATATATCCCAAAGTAACATAACAATCGAATGCAGTGTCTGACCATCTAAAGCAACAATAGCAGCTGCAGCAGGTAGTAGACCATCTGCAGCAACTGCTCGGACATCATCATCAGGGTCCTCCAATCCAGCTTTACATGCAGGAAGAACATAGCCAAGTAGCTCATGCATCATCTCCTATTGTCACAAAAGAGCCATTATTAGGAAAATTGGACGCAAGATAAACTTCAATACATGAACTATTAAATACATGCATGACTAGCAAAGAAAAGGCAAATGCTTTAAATCTAAAAGACAACAATGGTTTAAGACATTAAAAAAAAAAAAAAAGGAAATCCAGCAGTATATTAAATTTCAAGCCAGTATATAAGATAGACCAAAACAATCATTTTCTATATATAAAGGCCTGACAGGTTAACCAATAAAGTTTTACCTGCCGCACAGCAACCAAGTACTTGATGCCCAAAAGGCTTCCATGACGAATTTCCCATTCTGGTCTACGCTGAACAAAAAAAAATTACAGAGCATATAGTCACCAAGCAGAAATTAGACTATGGTAAACCAAGTATCTCAAATGTCATGAAGGACTAAAACAATGCACTTGCAGGACATTTACCTGCATTTGCAATAGGATATACAATGTCTCATAAACCATGGAGGGATGCATATATTTAAAAGCAGCACCTAATGCTTGAGCACAGGTTTCGCGTACAGGAGCAACAACCTGATCAGATACATAATCTCCAAAACTGCACGACAAAAAATATACTGACAGATAAGGACAGAGAAAATAGGTAGATAGACATTTGTTATCAACTAACAAGAAAATGGACTTGAAAGAGACCTTCAGATGATGGCTCAATCAAAAGAAAAATATAGCCATACCGGTCTAGAGATAAAATACATAAGAAACGAATTGCACAATCTTGAAGAAATTCACAGTTTTTCTGCCAGGAATGCCTAGCTAGTTTCAGCCAGTTCATCATCTCACTGTTTTCTGGAAGATTTTTCAGTGTATCGGAATTTATAAAGTTCCACTTATCCTCACAGTAACCCCTCAGCGCTGCTACATCAGTAGCTTCTTTAGATGGATAAAATACACCATCAATGTTGGCTTGTGGCTCCACCTTAACAGAACAAAGATCAAGTTGCCCATTGACTTGCTGTGCAGGTAAACTACAAGCACTATCTTCAGCCTTTATGCTGATGCTACAACTATCACAGTTTACAGGAGAGACCGTTGTGTCCATCAATAAAAGTGGCGCATCTTCAAACTTTATCTTTTTCAGATTGGGCTCTGACTCATCTGCCAGAACTTGCATATTCAAATCGATTTCTCGCTCTCTTTTCATTGAACTTGAGTCCCTGTCTTTAAATTCAACATATAGTGTACCATCTGAGCTCAATTCAGGCATAAAAACTCCAGCAGAAGCACCATGATGAGTCAAAATTTCTCTCAAAGCCATGACACTCCCATGGCGAATCTCCCAAACTGACAATTATATTCAGGACAATCATCTAGATTGAAAACCAAAAAAAATAGGTACTAAATATAACGAATGTATATCAAGCTTACCAGGATCAAACATATCAAGTATGAGTTGCTCAACAAAACTATGGAAAGGCCATAACCCATCTCCTTCATGCTCTAAGCTGTCTTCATCAACAATAGCATCTACCTGCACAAAAAAGCATTATAAATCGTTGTAGCTAATAATTAAATGCAAAAGAGGAAATGGGGAAAAGTAAACTAAGCCTCACTTTGGCAACCAAAACAACAAAAAAAGATATAGTCTGTAATCCAGAAAGTCCAAACTGGCCCTAGAGTATAACACCTAGTTATATTGGACTACTGAATATAATGCATGTATTCGATATTCAGGTTGATATTGTATAAATGGCAATTGCATTACTATTTTAACCCTCAAGTAGTATTGTTGAGTTTTGGCAGCGTTCAATGTAAAGTAATTTTAAATCATCTGATAAAGGAAAACGAGATTGGTGTGCTTCATCTAAGGTGAAAAGGAATAAACAACCATCATACTAGTAGAACTTTTACCTATGAACTTTAACTTATCTTTTGAAAAGAATCAAGATTTATTAAGTACACATTAGTTGAACGTTAAAGTTAAAAGCTTCCTCAATAAGGAAGCACAAAACAGCATGCACAAATTAATGATATGCAAGTTTTTATCTTGAAATAGAATGCTATTTGGGTATAGATAAGTTGGGTTTTATTTTGTATGGCTGATAGGTATCTTAAAGGGCTGAGTGGACCTTGAACCAACCAGCAAAGGAAATTTTAAATCTGCACAAGGATAGAAGCACAAAACAGCATGGACAAACTAATGATATGCAAGTTTGTATCTTGAAATAGTATTATACTATTTGGGGTACCGATAAGCTGGGTTTTGTTTTGTATAGCTGATACACATCTTACATGGCTGAATGGACCTCATGTTCACTGTTGTATCTCTTTCCCCTTCTACTGAATACAATTATTTTGTTTCCTATAAAAAACTAAAGATACACAATTTGATAATTATTAGTGATTGTTCTGATATAAAAGAAGGTTAACCTTTATTTCTTCCACTTTCATTCATTGATTCACTCCTTGTTAAGATGAGACTCATTTTTGTTAGCACCTTCTATAATTGATGAATAAATACACTCAAAAAACACATGCATGCACACATGGCGCACTATCATATGAAAGAAAAGCAACTAAATAATAGTCACATCAAAATGTTATGCAGGTGAATTCACATTCTTCACACACATATCATTAACTAGGCTTGTGTACACACACATGCACAAAAGATCACACAAGTCACATATACACCTATTGATCTAGGTATTAAAACAAAATAACAAATGGAAATATGCATTCTATTGACCAAAAGCAATGGAAGAAAAAGAAAATTCTATTACCTTAATGGAACGCAATGGATCACCCCGTGTGTCCTTGGGAGTCATCACATTGTCAGCATGGGAGATCTCCGTACCTCCACCCTCGGACCAACCTTTTGATTGATCTTTTGAATTTATTTTTGCTTTTCTCTTTAACATATTCAATTCTCTTGCACTTGGCCTCTTAGAAATGACACTCGGAACCATACTTGAAACTAGCCGCTGGATATTATGGGCAGATGGGGATGTGTAGAATCTATGGTCTAAACTATTTCCATGGGAATTTAATTTTTGAACAATAAGATCTTCATCTTTGATCATATCATTAACATCCATGAACTGCTCAAAAACATCGAGACCTGCAAAAAGAAATCGCATCATTGTATATTGTATATGCAAATGATTTTTTTTTTCCGTTTGGGACAAAAAATAAATATTATTCATACTATTTCCTCTACAGACAAATATTTTCTTTTCTAAAAGAAAGAAATAATATTGTCCACGGAAATGATATTCATATACAAATTGCAACAAATATTCATCAAAATGCAAGTAAGGAAAAATAGATCATGCATGCAAAAAAGTCCACCACGTAAAGTAAAAAAGTAATGGAAAAGAAGAGATGCAATCTGAATATTACAGAGAGAAACTAAAAAGCTAAAAGAAGATGATACATATTCTTCATACTTCACTCTGAACGAGTCCCTCTCTAAACCACTTAACTCCTATATGCAGCATCACATAATTCATTTTTGCCCCAGTTTAATGGCAAAGTTGTTCAAGATACTAAATTTATAGAACCGACAACAGAATCTAAACCAACACTATGTTCCACCTGTCAGCCTACTTCATTTAACTGGTAAATTGTGCACCAACTTCCTGTATCAATGACCAAACAAAGCAGATCATACTCAATACCAAAAAATCCCATCGTCTTAGCCAAAAGAAAAGCACCATGCAAGGAGAAGACCCCAGATACATCTACAAACCATCCGCTTCTTAAAACAAATCTGCTTATTAGTTACCACAATAAATTTTGGATGGCTAGCTTTAACAGCTAGAAATCCAAACTTTAAGCTAAGAACACATGCTTTAACATCTCAGGTTTTGTCCCTTCTAATGCCAATTAATAAACTGAACATCAGATATGTAATATGGATGTGCAACTTGAGTACAAAATTTTTACGAACCCAAACGGCGTTTAAGATTTTGCTTCTGCCGAGCCAACCGCTCCCTAGGATTCTTGGAATTATCAATTGCAATATCATACTCCTGCATTAAAACTGATATGAGAATTTGAATTTATACATGCTTTAGTGTAATTTTCCAACAGCAATACAAAATAATCAGATTGCAACACCTGTCCCCCAGATGCTAATAAAGTACCAAACTCCAAAACCTTGTTCATGTCAAAGCTGTTATAACTCAGAAAGTGAAAGAGAGGAACTCAAAGTCAGTTCAAACAAAATACAATATTGTTTTGAAACATGCTTGTACAAGAAAGAGATTAGTTCTATCAATGAAAAAACATAGACAACCTTCTAAACGAAACATTTGCTGCAATTTTAGAATGAAAATTAGGCCATGCCACTGCATCCTCCACAGTACCACATATCCCAGCATCAGACATCTTGGTCTCCACACAAGCAAACAATTCAGTCAAAGATGTGTGCTTAACATTCTGAGCGATAGCCCCAATAGCGTGAGCAGCAGCTACCCTTGTATCCCAATTTCTACTCCGAAGATACTGTGAAACCTGATTTCAAAATGTACAAAGTTAATTAAAATAAATAAGTATTAAAAACCAATGTTGAAACATATGGCATCAATACAGAGGTTATGCATCAATGGTTGCTTGAAAAAGCAAACTAGAAACAAAAATAATTAAAAACAGTAGCTTAAGGCCCAATCACAAGTTTGACAAATGAAGAATAATTCCAATGACAAATATCAGCTTGCTAATAACAGTTCGCTTTAGAACCAAAACCTAAAGCTGTAAAAAAATAGAAACAAAAGTTATATATATCTTTTTCAAAATAACAAATAAACTTATAGCTGAAACAAGTAGTTCATAGCTCACAGATTTAATGAACAGAGAGTTATCCCAACAACAAGTGGCAATCAGCAGCTAAGAATCAGAAAAGGTGTGCTCTGAAATAATCAAAAACATCTCAGCCCAAATTAAAAGAAATAAACCAGGATAGCCTGAAATGCTAATTGAGATTATCAATTTTTAAAAGCAAAATCAAAAGGATAGGGGTATTAACCTTAACTTTTAATTTATAATAGTGATATAAATTTTGAATCATTGATCCAATGCAGTCAAATAATAGGGTTGATGAGTTAGCAATATTGAATGCTACTTTTAAATTTCAACCATTCGATTGTATGGATCCATGGATGGAAATTTGTGTCTCGATTTAAGTCAAAAAAATTTAAGTTAAAGATCCCAGCCCAATTTAAAATTCTAAATAGCATGACACGTCAATTAAATTGCACCGTCATCTCTTCCTCTGCTCCCCCCCCCCCCCCCCAACCCAAAACTACACTTCTATCTTTCCACGTTACCACCTAGCCATTTCATAAGGAAACAAGATGAAGTCTCTGCCTAAATTTATTGGAACATCTTTTGACTTACATTAGAAAAAGCACAAGAAGTCATAAAAATCAACAGAACCATGTCTAACACAAAGAATTCCTAGCATGACTACCATTCAAGATAGTAGGGAAATCCATTATGATGCATCACACCTCTGAAAGTCGTACACTAGGTCCTAGGATCTTGAGTACTCAAGCTAAGCACAGAATAGTTTTCCCTATTAAGATGATTTGAAGGTATTTATTTGCAAAAAAGAATGAAAGAGTCACTACTAGCACAAATCACAACCTATGAACTCGACGCACAAGTGTAAACCATGCAGCTATCATACTTTATGACACCTTCAGCCTTTGAGGAACAAATGGTTCAACACCTCTTCCCCCACTCTCCACAGTGGGCCTGTGCACACCATATGCCAATCAATTGTTCCCAATGAACTGTTAACCCAAAACACTCATTAACACAAGTGATGCAAGAGATCTTTAATCTAGGTTTTTGCCACAAGCCATTGCTATTGGATTCATGCTCATCATCATGATTTTAGCACACAATCTCACCCATTAAAGTTTTTTGAACAAGCAATGCTCAACATTCCAAAACTTTTCCCAAACAGTGTTATCTCAAATGATGTGGCAAGTGAAATAGCATTCATCAATTGGATGATTAATTTTTACAATTTTCAAGATCATTTATTACACATCCTAAGTTCATAACCATACACGTGATGAATGCCACAATATTTGGGATTTGGAATAATTTTTTGGATATCTAGCATAACTCTTTTTAAGCACAATATAAAGCATACAATCCCATCACAGTACAATTTGACGCACCTTTTGTTCTTAAGTCACTCTTTTCTCCCCTTGGATCAGATCTTATTCCATCTCATATGCCATATAATGAGCCCTTTTTCTATAAGAAATCAAACTCATACTCATTTTTGCAAGAATTAAACAAGAAGTCTGAACCACTATCACTTGTCTAAATCTTTGCAAAAATAGCTGACCCACCATGTAACTCTCTTGATTTTTGTCTTGATATCATCTAGTCTGATAGATTCTACACTTTTTTTTTTTGGACGATTGATTAGTACTTAATTATATGGATTTCTTGTTATCTTTTGAGGTTCTTTAATGGTGCTTCTTGTACACGTCTTTGCACATAGCAACATTCTGAATAAAAAACCATCTAAGAAGATGTTTTAGTTGAAGCAAATTCTTCACATGGATGGCAGACTGCAATAGTGAATATCAGAACAGTAAGAAAGCTCCTAGGGCCAGCACTTAAGACAATAAGCAGGTAAACAAAGACCAACCATGTGAGTAGTTATAAACAACAAAATCCCCAACTCTTTTTTGTTTATCTCAGCATCTAACTGGTTCGAAATGTAAGGAGATTCAGTCACTTCTTACTATCTGTTTTACCTTTGTGATTATAGCAAGCAAAATACCATTACAAGCCAAATAATCAATACTCTAACTACACAACTGCTGCAATTTACAAAGTTGGAAATGGCTAAAAAGACATATCACCGTTGTGCCCAAAATGAGCAAAGCCAAAATGATACATGGAAATGCGATTGACCAGAATAACCATACACTAAGAAATATAAATTAAAACAAAATGATAAACACGGAAATGCAGGAACATAAAACACTTACCTTCTTCAATAGTGAACTCAGGTCTTGCGGATGAGACTTAGCAATATCCCCAATCTGCTGCGCAGCTGTAAACCTGGTTGCTTGCGTTGAGCCAGCTTTTAAAATTTAGGTCAATGAAAAGCTATAATGCACGCACTCATTGCCCAACACATAAACCACAAACACAAGTTCAAAACAGTTGCGACTACGCAATTACACATCAGATTCAATAATCCAAGAAAATAATAATAATTGAAAAGAAAAACACGAACAAAAGGGATACTGTCCAATAGAGTGAGTAAACGATTGAGTCGTGACGATTGCTGAGCCATGACATTAACAAAAACAATACCGAAAATGACCTCCTTGTCACTAATCATCCATCTTCGTCTATCATTCAATCAACCCAATCACTTCGCCTCAGTAACTATCAATCCGCTGCAACATCATCATACCGAGGAATTAGCCGTCTTAAAGAATCTGAAAATGTTTTTCATTGCTCCGGAAAAAAAAAACAAAAAATGTTTTTGGATAATGTAAAGAAAACTGAAAAGAATTAGTTAGGGTTACCTCGTTAGGAGTGCAAAACGGTGGCGACGTTTTGCGTTTAGTATGACGACGATGAAGCTTTTCGTTCTGGATGCGAAGAACGAAACCCTTGTCTCCTTACGTAATAATTTATAAATTTTATAATGTTTTTTAAGATTTAGAGTGTCATGAATTTGCATTAAGTTCCTTTTCGTCTTAACATTTTGCATTCTCCCCCCAAATGAAATATGAAGTTTTCGTTTTCACCATTGCATATTTTCATCTTTACCCCTCTTATATTTGTACACTCACCATTCGCCCCTCGTTCTTGTAAGATCTAAGGGAGTATTTTTACAAAACTCCCCTAATTTTTTAAAAAATAACATATAAATGAAATTAATAGAAAGTATTTTTTAATAACAAAATAATTATATATGATCATTTAATTAAAATAATGAAATAAAAAAATAATATTATTTATTTATTTTAAAGAATAAAAGTATTTTTACAAACTTTCTCTTAAGTTTAAAAAATACACGTAAATAAATATTTTTATAAAAATTTAAAGAAGGTACTCTCAAGCATGTAAGTAATACTTTTTTAATGTATTAAATAAGTATAACATTTTTTATACACACAAATATTTATTGTTAGAATTCATTTTGTTAATAGTAACATAGTTTATTATGAAAACTAAAATTTTAGTTTTTAATTGTGAAATAAGTATTTAAGAAATATATTTATATTTTATAATATCTTCAATTCATGTATTATTTAATTATTAAAAATAAATATCCATTCATATACCTATTTATGTTTTATTAATCATGAATTGTGTGAGATTAATTATGAAATATATTTATATTTTATAATATTTTCAATTCATATTTATTTAATTCTTAAAAATAAATATTTATTCATATACCTATTTATGTTTTATTAATCATGAATTGTGTGATATTAATTTATCAAAATAATTATATTTTGTATTCTTGTTTTTTTTTATAGATGTGACTGAATAAAAATAAGAAAAATTTTAGTATAATTTATAAAAAAAATAAAGAAGTTATATTTATATCTGTGCATTTATGTATAAATTGATATGTTTTATCTAGAACTGACGTATTTTATATTTAAATTTTAATATATTTTATGTTTAAAGAATATTTTTTATTAATTTTTATGAAATATATGTGTACGTGATTTTTTCAAATTTTATAAAAAGTATGTAAAAATATTTTTTAATGTGTATATGAATATTTAAGATTATTTTAATTAATTTCCTATTTTATTTGAGAAATTAGCAGTTCGAAAATAATTGTTTGACTATTAAGAGTGTTTTTTATTAATTTGAAGAAAATTTACCTCATTTGTAATTTTATAAATTTTAAGGGAAATACATAAAAATATACTTTTAATTAAATTACATAGGAATCCAATCAATTTGGCAAAATAGACAAAGCTCCCCTAAAGGAAAAATAAGTTCATTGACTAGAGGCATTTGGTTGGCTTACAAAGGTTTATCATTGACTTTAAAAGTACTTTGACTAATTTTAGAAATATATATTTTTATATGTTTTAATCAAATATTTAAAGAGATTGATTAATATTTATATACGCACACGTGTGTATATACGCTGTAATACAAAACTTATTTTTTTAAAAAAATTTATATTTCAAATAATTAGGAGTATTTTACTCTATTTCTTGTTAGTAATTTTCTTATCTTTTAAGAATTCTTGTTTTAATGATCAAGTAGATATTTGTTGGGTTTATTTATTTAAAATAAATTAAGTAGAAATTCCTATTATAGGGAATGTAGGGTGAGACTCAAAAAATTTCAACAACGTATGTATGTGCGTATGCATACACGTATGCATACAGGCTGATGGTTCAGTTTGCCTTTTACTCGCACGCAATAAAAACTCGAATAACTCCCATCAACTGCTCCCATGTGACATGGAACAGGGAGAGTTTATTTTTTGACAAATGAATGCACGCAGTTACAGAAGAGGGAAAATCATTTATTATATTCACGTGTCATGGAACTGTCAGGTTAATGCTGCTGTTGCTCGTTTGGATATCTGGTTCAGTTAAGCAGGATACACTGTCTTCGCTTTCTTTTCGACACTTTACTGCCCAACAAGACACTGTCGAAGCATTTCTCGCATGGTTTGTCACGGTCATCCTTATAATATATCTGAAAAAAAAAACATTATTATTTATAAAAAAAATATTTATGACAATGGTGAGTGGTTGTACAGAAGTTTTTTGTTCTACCAACACACCGCTATTAATTATAATTATTAAAATAACATAAATATAAAAAATAATATTATTAAAAGTTGTAATAAAAAAGGAACGCAAAATTTGACAAAATTTAATAGAAAAACGAGAAATACAAACAGTTGTCACACAGTATTCTCTTCAAATGAAAATCATTTATCTTTCTTAGCAAAGGAATAAAAATACTTGCTGTGTTGTTACCTAAAACACACATAACTTTATATTCTATCTTCCTCTTTTTTTTCCTGTAAGACTCTCAACATTATAATTTTGCATGGATTGAAACGATAAAATTGACTAGTCACACAATGTTGAGTTTTCGTCCCGGTAATATTATAATAGGAGACTTAACATTACTTAGAAAAAAAAAAAAAGGTATTGTTGGAGGAAAGGTCCAGCCATTTAGAATTGATCTATTTAATCCCAAAGATGTATACAGCTAGCTTATTAATTGCCATACTATTTTAATCTATACAAAGAATAAAAGTTCCTTCGAAGGTTGTCGTGGGGTCGTTATGGTAGATGAGAGTGTCAAAATATGCAATAAGCTCATTGTGGTGAGTGCCATTACAGGTACAAAATTCAAACAGAATAATAATATTATAAGATAATAACAATGTGTCGAGGAACTGGGCCAAAAACAGAAACATTTCCATGATCAGACAAGTCGTTTTACATAATAAAATCACAATCATCTTGAAGGGCACGCTGAAAAGAATATTTTTGTTAGTTAATATTATTAATATAATAAAAATATTTAATTATTAATAATAAATAAAAAAATTAATAAAAATTTTATAATTTTTTATTATATTAATTAAGTAATAATTTTTTATTTATTATTAATAAATATATTTATTATTTTATTAATTAAATAAGTTTATTGATTTTGCAAAATCGTGCCGGGCAATGCGAAACTCTCTTATCGCCACGTCACCTCTCCAAATGGCTGCCGCTAACAAAAAATAAAAATATTGTAATTAAGTCCAGTACTGTATGATACGTGTCGTCGTTTGGTTGCATGTCAACCTGATGGTTTTCCATATTTCAGCTATTATCAAAAGAAATTGTTTTTTTTTCTAAAAAAAAAAAACAGCCACGCATTCGCAGGATCGTGTTGAATTCAATATCCAAATCTCATGTAATTCTTTGGTGTCTAGTTATTCTATTTGCTTTACAATTTTTGTTTTCAACATTTGTTCATAACATTTAGTTTAAATTTTATTTTTATGTTCCGTTTTGATTTTTGTTTTCTACAGAAATGGGTCCTGCTAGTTGAAGGAATAGGTAGATTACTACTTTGCCTTTTTCTTTTTTTTATTCTATGAATATTTATTTATTTTAAAACCATTTATCTTGCAGCTACGATGGTGTTTATGATTCATGTGGCGTAGAATTATAATTATTTATAATATATTTATTTGCTAGTTAGTTTCTCGTTCCGAAACGAATTACGGGACGAACCAATGTAATATAATCTTGATTTTGACGTAAATAATTTTTTATTAATAAGATGTTCATTGTCTAATTGAAGATAATCTGACTGGTTTTTCATTTTTTTTTTTGGTGTTTTACGTGATTAATATTCTAATGCTTGAAATATTTTTAACAATTTTGTTTCCTGTCTCTGATATCAGGTTTCGGATTGAACGATGTCGCTCAGAAAGTCACGAGCATGTGGAGCGGACAAATCTCTGTCGTCTGAAGAGCAGCAAGCTAAGGTCTGCATAAAATAGTGATTAATGTGTTGTTAGTTACCGTTTCCTTTCCCTAATTCAATGCTAGCTTATTCTTTTCTCATGTATTTTGGTTGTTGTTTTATCAAACAGTTTCTTCGCGTATCTGCATGTTTGTTAATTTGATTTAAATAATATATAAAGTAGTTTTGCATCGATGTCTAAAACAGTTTTTTTAATCTAAATAATTCGATTAGCAGTTTGATGGATGCCGAGACCTTGCCATGAAGATTAGGGTCTCTGATATATAATTCAGATACAGTTCTTTGCTTTTGAAAAACAGAGGATGCATAAATTCTTAAGAAAATGTGTTTGGTTAAGAGTCTACAATAATAATTTCTAGATATAACTTAGAACTAATTTTAGCTCTATGGACGGAAAACAAAACTGTTTTCATTGTTTTATATCAGATTATAGTTTTTAAAATTGTTTTTCTATCGTGAATAGTACTATGTGTTAAATTTCTTTGATTCCTGCTCAACTATAGAGTTGGGAGGGAAGTTTTATTGCAGTTTAAAAGCCTCTTTGGAGTTGAATGAAAGAAACTCTTAGGAGGCCAACTGATTGAATTTGATTTCAGATAAATGAAGTTAGAAAGATGATTGGTCCTATCGTGGATAAACTCCCAGTTCTTTGTTCGGATACATCAATATCAAGGTACCTAAGAGCAAGGAACTGGAATACGAAGAAGGCAAGCAAGATGTTGGTAGAAAGCTTGAAGTGGAGGATGGGTTACAAGCCAGAGAGGATCTTATGGGTATGTACATATGTTTTGCAATAGTTTCATTTTGGAAAGTTCATCGATTTTTCTTGAATGTTTTAAAATCCTCTCGACAAATAAAAAAGGGAAGGAGTTACTTTGTTGAATTGCAATGAAATTCATTCTAATTTGGCTATTGGGTTGCAACATGCATTGCTTGTTTGGCTGAATGATTTTCTATTCTTACATAATAGATGGCTGGTAAGTTTGTATGTCACACCTTACTCCAACTGTGCTCTTTTAGAACACGGATAGTTTACTACTGACAGGTGTATCAGGTGCATAACAATAAAATGAAAGCAATTTATAGCAAGTGATGTTTTGTTTCACAAATGGCACCTAAATCTGCAGTTAATTTTATAGCTATGTATTCTCAGAATTTAAATATGTTTGTAATTTTTTTATCCTTGAGAGTTTTATTGCTCGGTCCCTTCCCAATCATAACGCCTTTTGTTATTGATTTAGGATGATGTTGCGCCGGATGCAGAAACAGGAAAAGTTTACCAAGCTAATTATTGTGATAAGTTTGGAAGACCTGTTCTTATTATGAGGCCAGGTTTCCAGGTAGATGCATCAATATTACCGCATGGCTCTTTTTTTTTCTTTTTTTTTTGGGTTCTTTTAGTTGTTGTTAGTTTTACTATAGCAAGTTTTGATTATTATGATGATGGTGATGATAGATTTTAACTATAGTACTGTGTCAGAACACAAGCTCAACAGATGGACAGATCAAATACTTGGTGTATTGCATGGAAAATGCCATAAGTAGTTTGAGCCCGGAGAAGGAGCAAATAGTGTGGCTCATTGATTTTCAACACTGGACAATGGCAAGTATATCAGTGAAGGTGACTCGGGAAACAGCTAATCTCTTACAAAACCATTACCCTGAGAGATTGAGTCTGGCGATCCTCTATAATCCCCCAAAAGTATTTGAAACTTTCTGGACCGTATGTCACTATTCCATTCTTGATATAATCTTTGCATGTTTGAGTTGTTGAGTTGCTGCTATGCTATAAATCTTGATGCAGTAAGCAACAGATGGTATAATTGAATTTTACTGGTAGTGATCATATAGAATATGCTCAATCATCTAACTCCATTGAGCATCCATTGGCGATGCTGATTCACTGGAGAGAATATTATGTATAATTGCTGAGCTCTAATGTTAGTTTTGAAATGAGTATAATTTCCTTGTTTCACTGCCCTTTGTTGTTTTATCTGCCCTCACCAGAATGTTGGCTGCTTATTTGGAGGACCTCATCTTTATATCTCTATCCAGAAATAAGATATCAGTTCCAAATTTAGTTCTTTTATATAATCTTTTGGTTTATCAATTTTTGCATTAACTTTCCGATGATACTATTAGTTTTTTAACCTAAAATTTGGTGGGAGACATTGTTTTAGAACATTCTAAGAATTTCATCAAGTGAATGCTGTATCTAGAGCTTGTTCCTGCCCCTTATTTATTTTTCCAAGATATTTTCCTGTCTTTTATTTTTCTTTTTTCCTTGTCCCTTCCACTGAATTTGAAGAACAAGCAGTCAAGTACTATGAAACAGTTAGCTTTTGAATAACAAAACTGCTTGAGAAGGAAAATGTAACGTCTACTGCTATGTTAACATTCCCCATTAGACCACTTCCTGATGATTATGATATATTTTACCATTTTTGCAATGTCAATGAAGTAGCGAAACTTTCTTTGTTGCAGATGGTGAAACCGTTCCTTGAGCCCAGGACATACAAGAAAGTGAGATTTGCATATTCTAATGATCCTCAGAGCCAGAGAATAATGGAAGCCCTCTTTGATATGGATAAGCTGGATTCTGCATTTGGCGGGGAAAACACCATTGGGTTTGACTATCAATCATATGCGCAACGTATGAAGGACGAAGATAAGAAAAAGTCTGATTTGATGAACACTGGATGTTCATCACCAATTAGCCAACCATTAGCTACACCTCAGTCCTCAAATTCAGAGTCACTGGTGTCAGATCAATGTTCCGATGGTTCTGACGAAGGTGAAGTATCATCTACAGATAAAGCAGATTCTAACTTGGAGAAAGTAGATGATGAGAGAATAGCAGGGACAACAACACTTAGCTGTGAAGATGTTCCGAAGAGTGAAGCTGCAGCATCAAAAGCAGCAAAATGACTGAGTTGGGATAAAGTTTGGATTCTGGTTTGTATGATTCTTCTTACAGATCTTGAAACAAGCTTTATAACACCTTACACAGTCAGGTTCTGAAGATTTTGACCAAAACATTTGTCTGGCCTAATAACAAGATTCTCCAGCTAGTTAACAACATAGGCGAAGTTATGTCTATGTAGAGATGTCGGCGGGGAAATGAATGATGATGATTTTCCACGGTTGATATTAGAGATGTTAGACATTGGGAAAAGAGAGTAGAAAAACGCGACTGGTGCCAGATTATTCTCTTGCAATTTTTTTTTTTTTTATAAAAGCATTTGCTATTTTTCTATTCTCTCTCTTTTTTTTTTTTTTTTCCCTTAATCTTAGTTATTATTTGGGGTTTAGAATCTATAGATGATGTAGAAGAAGACGATGTGTTGACATCAATTAGGAAAGCAACAAGAGATATCCTAGCTATGTTTTAGGTTATAAATGTTAATCAATTGACATTTAATGTAACTAATAGTACCTGCACATTACAAATATAATGTAATGTTATCAAGAGAAATAATGTAATGTAGTCATAAGTGGCCCAGTGATAGTCTAAACGTTAGTTTAATATTAGGCTTCATGAGAGTTAACATTTCAAGAACTTATTCAATGCTTCCAAAAAGTTTAAAGAAATTTAGGACCACCTCTATGCTAGTAATTGATTTTGGGAGGAAAAGAAAGTTGGCGCAGGATTTAAAACCATAGTTTTTTTTTAAAGAAAAAATCTTCATAAGTTGACAACTAACATGTTCATTCTTCTAAGTAATTTGCATAATCTGTCTATCAAGGCCAAAAAAAAAAAAAAAAAGCAAAATAAATGAAAATTTTAATAATAATATCTAGTGAAGATTTGTCTAAAACTTGTTCAGAACAATTAAAAGAATTCATGCTTTTTCTATGTTTTTATTAAATTAAAGCCGTAAAAATTATAATTAAGAGTGATTTTATATCATGTTATATTTATTTATTTAATTAATATTATAAATATATTAATTTAAAAAATTAATAAATAATAATATTATTAATAAATACTACCTCTTTATATATATATATATAATGATAGTTTATGAGAATAAAAAGGATGGCATTTAATATGAACTTGTTGAATGAACCTTCTTCTTCTTCTGCTCTTATCGGGGACTTTGTCAAATTTGAAATCAAGGACACCATAAAATAATAAATGAAAGAATGAAAGAAAGATGGCGACAGACAGTTCCAAATCCAATAAAAAAACCCACAAACTTGCGAAGAAAGCAAGCAAGCAAGCAAGATTAAGATATAGGAGAATATTAGAGGTCATCTTTTTCTCCTTTACTTTTATCCATGGGAGTAATAATGATCATTCCCCACATCTCTTTCAAACAACCACACCCACCCCCTTTTACCTTTTCCTTTTCCTTTTCCTTTTATTAATTAATTAAATAAATAAATAAAAACAACATACACAGACAGAGAAAAAAGCATGATTATATTAAATTTTTAAAAAATAAACAATAAAAAAAGGAAACTAGTTCATTTATTTTATCTGCTCGAGGTAGCCTTAATATCCACTTTATTAATGCCACTTTCAGTCTTCCACTCCTTAGATATATATATATATATATATTTTACGGCTTCCCTAGGTTGGCTATTATATTACTCCCGTGTTTTTTAAAATAATATAAAAAAATATAGATTAATTTTTTTTATAAAATTAATTTATTTTATAATATTTAATATTTAATACTTTTTTATTTTAATTACTTAACTTATTGTATCATAATTAATTTTAGTACATAAATTTAGTATTAATATTTATATTATTCTCCTATCTAATCATTAATATTGGTAAGAGGAGTGGTTTTAGACCAAAATTTAAAATTATTCTATATTTGTCGTTCATTATTTACTGTTAAATCATCTGTTTATTTAAAATAAATCATGTTTAACAACTAATCCACTTATCATATTCATTGGTAATATTTAATTTAATGGCTTCCCTTCCCGCTAAAAAGACCTCCAACAGTAAAATCCAATGGCCATTACCGATACTGCCAGATATTTACTCAACAATCTCATGATTGCCCTCCAATGCAACGGCTTAGATTGGTTGAACAAAGAGATTCATTAATGTCATCTTATCCGATTTGATGGATTATCATTTAGGTCCCTAATTTTTTTGTAATCTCTTAAATAAAATTATAAATTATCCAATTGTGTTAAATAAATCCCCAACCACTGAAATCTATTTTTTTTAAAAAAATATTACAGTGAATTCTATTTGAAATAACTGGCTTCCACCTTGGTTATTAATAATCATTTCAATTAGAATTAAAAATATATTTTCTATAAAAAAATTATAAATTTGTTTGATACATACTGATATTTAATTCAGGGACCTAGATGATAAAATTCCAGAGCTGAAAGAGTATAAAAATAAAAATAAGAAAAATTCTTTTGTCAGAAAATAAATAAATAATAAAAACAATTTCTTTCTTTTTTTTTTTAATATAAAAAAATAAAAAATAAAAAAATACTTTCTTTCCTTTTCTCTCGCTGAACGAAGTCCCTTTTCTCTTTTTTGGTGCCGCCCCATTTTCTCAATCCCAAAAAGAAATCAAAATAGAAACATTCCACAGAAACACAGCGCGCCATAGCTATTGTCTGTTCTAATAAATAAAAAAAGTTGACAACAAAGAAAACAGAGAAAGCGTTACGCGGGATTCCATCACCTTTCCCTTTCTTTTAAGCTGATCTCTCCGAAATTTTCTTTCCTTTTCTCCTGCATTTCTCTCCCCAAGATAAAGTTCCACTCTTGTAAATCATACAACTACCATTTGAAAGTTTCCTGTATTCGTTTCTGGGTTTAAGGTAAAGGGTTGATCTTCGTTTGCTTCCTTTGAGTTTTTGTGTTTCGTTTTTCCTCACTAAATTATTACACTTTATGACCAACCGATCACAGACTGCTAATTTTTTTTTATTAGGTTTCAGTTGGGTTGATCGTCGTCTGATTGCTTGGAATTTCATTTGATTGAATTCCTGAGGCGGGTTTATGCTGATATTATGAATATTTGTTATTTTTGCTATTGTATTGGATATGTTGTTTCTGAAAATTGGACTTAGTGGATTTTTTTCTGATTAATTGTTTTTATTTTATTGAAACAGATTGTTTCGTAAAGAATATCTCGGGACGGAAATGGGTGTTGACGCAATGAAAATTGGAGTTCAAATAAGGAAAGTTATGGCATTTTTGTTAAGGACGTGTTATACATTAGTTTGTAACCATCCATTCCTTGTGGGTTCTGTGTGCTTCTTGATATTTCTGTATAGATCTTCTCCTTTTGTGTTTTCCCTCTTGGTTTCTGCATCTCCTGTTTTGGTTTGTACTGCTGTTTTGCTTGGTACTCTTTTAAGTTTTGGGCAACCAAACATACCTGAAATTGAAAAGGAAGAGAAAGTTACCACTCATGAGATTTCTTCTTTGAAAACTGGGGTTGTTGAAGATGCTACTGTTGTTGAGAGAGAAGAGAATGAAAATTTTGAAACAATAGAGAGACATATGGGAAAGAAAAGGGATATATTAGAGAATGCTCTTGATGAGCCAATTTTGGTGGAGAACAGAGGAAGTGAAGGTGAGGAAGTTGGTGGTTCACTTGATTTTGCACCTCTGATAGGTGTAAATTCGAGGGAAATTCAGTTTGAGACGAAAGTGATTGAGGAGGTAGAGAGAGAATTTATTGATTTGGAGTTGGAGAAGAAGAGGGAAGTTCATGAAGAGAAGCCTAGGATTGAAGAGAAGTTGAATGATGGGGAGGCTGTTGATAATCTGTATTCTAAGGATGGAACTGAGAAGCTTCTGCTGGAAGATAATAAATCTCCAGGAGAGTTGATTGATGATCTCTTGGAAGATAGGTTGGGTATTGCTCCAGGTTTGTCTTGGAAATGGGGAGGGGAAGATTATGACGATGAAGATGGAGCTGATGGCGATGAGTCTTTGGATTCTGGGTCTGATGGGGCAGAGAGTTCTTCCCCAGATGCTTCAATGGCTGACATTCTTCCAATGCTTGATGAGCTCCATCCGCTTCTAGAATTGGAACCTCTTCAACCTACTCGTAGTTCTCATGATGGATCAGATGCTGGTTTGCAGAGGTTAGATATGAGTGATGATGAAAGTGTTGATTCTGAGGAAGATACTGATAACCAAGAAGAAGAAGGAGAAGGCGGAGTAGAAGGAGAAGGTGAGGATGATAATGATGACGATGAAGAGGAAGAAGGAGAAGCAGCAAAGGGAGAAAAAGAGGACAAAAGTAAGTCTGCAATCAAATGGACAGAGGTTGACCAGAAGAATCTCATGGATTTGGGGACTTCAGAGATTGAAAGGAACCAACGTTTGGAGAATCTCATTGCAAGGAGAAGAGCTCGTAAAAACTTGAGATTGATGGCTGAGAAGAATCTAATAGACTTAGAAGGTTCTGATCTTCCTTTTAACATTCCACCAATTGTGACAAGAAGGCGAAACCCATTTGAACTTCCTGATGATACCTATGAGAATACCGCCATTCCAGGGTCTGCACCTTCCATTTTGTTGCCAAGACGAAATCCTTTTGATCTTCCTTATGACTCAAATGAAGAAAAACCTGATCTAAAGGGAGACAGTTTCCAACAAGAGTTCTTAGTGTTTCAGCATAAGGAATACCGCCGGAATGAAACCTTCAGCATAGGACCATCTGTTTTTGAGGGTCCCAAGCAAGAGAGGCAAGACTTTAGGTGGAGACCTTATTTTGTGCCAGAGCGGTTTTCTTCAGAAGAAGGAACAGGCTATCTCACATTCCAGAGGCAATTAAGTGGAATTAGTGAGTCAAAAGTGAGTTCTGTTCCTGATAGTGAATCGGTGAATTCAGCTGTTGATGAGGAGGACAAGCAGTCTTATGAACAAGTACCAGAACAATTTTCTTCTGAAGGAACAAGCTATACCACATTTCAGCGGCAAAAAAGTGAAATAAGCGAGTCAAAGTTGAGTTCTGTTCCTGATACTGAATCAGTGAGTTCAGCTGTTAATGAGGATAAGAAGCTAAATGAGCAAGATGTTTCTAAAGAGACTGAAGTAATCTCCTACATAGATCATGGGGCTGACCATATTGAATGTGAAGGCCAATCACCTGAGGAAGTTGATTCTGTGGATATTGAACAGGCTGAGTATAAAAATGTTTGCCATAAAGAGATTGAAATTACTTTAGGGGGTATGGAGAATCACCAGGAAATTACTTTAGGGGATGTGGAGAATCACCACGAAATTACTTTAGGGGATGTGGAGATTCACCATGAAAAGGAATTGAGCTTTTCTGGAACAGAAGGGATGTCTACCCCTGAGGAAGTTAATGCAAGTGAAATTCATCAGAAAACAGAACCATATGAAGAGAACAGCAGTAGGTCAAGCTTGTCATCACTGTCAGAAGTAGATGCAACAGTACCTGATATGAGAAAAGAAGAAGGATCAACTATTTTGGGGTCAGGAGCAAACCTTATGGAAGAATCTGGTTTTTCAACACAAATTTTGCCTGCGGTATCCGAGTTTCACTTTATGAGTGGGGTGACAGAACAGAGGGAGCCTGTTTATGATTCAAGCCCCCCAGGGATGGAGAAATTCCTGTCATTTACCTCCATTTCATCTGGCACGCAACTAGAGATATCTGAAATGGGTTCAGGTCCGGTGTTGCTTGTGTCTGCAGATAAAGAATCCGAAGTGCACAGTGAGGACAGAGATAGGCATTCCTCTGATTTTGAAGAGATGCGTGTAGCACCCTCACAATTCCATGAAGTTGATGAAAATGTATCAACATCAATGGAAGAAACATTCACAGAGGCTAGTGTGGTTGGTGTTAAAAAAGTTCATTCATCAAGTGTTGATCAAAAGGGATCTGCTGTGAGTTTGTACTCTTCAGAAATTGGACCACTAGAGGAGTATACTGTATACAGGGGACAGCAGTTCTTTCCTGATAAGGTAGATTCTGGGGCACCTACTTATTATCAGACTACTTCTGCAGATTCAAGTTCAGCTGCAGCAGAGGGACAAGTGCCAACCATGGTGGTTGAGCATGTTTTGGTGCACCCAAGTGTATCTTCTCTGGAGATTCAACCTATGGACGAACGAGCAAAATATAAGGTTGGTCCACCTGAGGTGGAACAGGATGAAGTTGACCTGTCAAGTTCATCAGACAAGAAGTTAGTAGAGGAAGGCATGACAGAAAAGGATAGAGATTTTCAGCGTGATGCAGATCGGGTCCATTCATCTAGTTTTGATGCAGATATCCCTGATGATGGTCACCGAGATGCAGGCAAAGTACAGAAACCTTCATTCATGACTGAGCAAGTTCCAACAGTCCCTCTGAGTTCATCTTCTTCAGAGGCTGATCATGTACAGGAAAATGCATTAGATAAGGAAGAAACTCATCAGCTTGAAGAGAATCAAATCCAATCACCTTCTGAGGAAAATATTAATTCTGGTCTCCACCCAAATGTGGATGCAAAGGCGGATTCAGCTGGTTTTACTAATGAAGATGTGCTTTCTGAAGAAAAATTTCCCTTTGAATTGGCAAAGCAATTGTCTTGGTCAGATCAATCACCATCTTATGATGATCATAATTCATCCCTGGTGAGTGATGTCGCTATTTTGCTTTAGTTATTCAAATTTTTTTTTTCCCTTAAAGTAAAATGAATAAATCTTTGCTGTTTGCACACATTACTTTAATTCTGCATTCTCTTTGGTTTGGGATGAAAAGGTAGAAGTCTTTTCTGCATGCTGGGTCATGGCTTTTACTTTTTCTGCAAAAAAGATTGTTCTATCAGAAGAAATATCATTGCCTGAAAAACCACGAGTGCTTTCATGGGGAATTATTTAAGTAGTCATTTGTTGAACGCGTTGGAAGTGCAATCCTCACACATCTGTGCTGAATATCATAGATGATGTGATTGTTTGCTCAGACACTAGAATATTTTTTGCTTGCCTAATTAAGAGTATTAATACATAACTCCACTTGGGTTTGCTCAAATAAAAGGTAGAGAGAAAATTTGCTTTTAATAACACTTTTGCCCTATCTACCTAATACTAGTTCAAGTCTATGTTAGTTCTAAAAAGTTATTTTAGTAAGTTAATGCAAGAGCTGAAAATGATTGCTGAAACTGTCTTCCCCATGCTGTGCATAGTGAACCTTCTTGTTTATGTCAATCCAACCAATATTTTGTTTTTTAGATTGAATTATATACATTAATAAAAATATTGAAGTGTTTTATTGAGAGCAAACTCTCTCTACATGTTATTTGCAGAAATTTCATGGAAGGTATTATGTTAATACCCTGCCTAATTATGGGGGATGTGATTATTTTAGCGATTGTATCTCTTAGATGCGTGGATTTTTCTTCAGACTTAAGCGTGATTGCTTGCCATGCAATTGTTGCTTTTGCAATACAGCTTTGCTTCTTATAGAATCTCTAGATTTGCAGGATATGCATGGGACCTTGATTATCTCCATTTAAGTTGTCCTCTTTATTTGTATTATTAAAGTGAACCAGTATGCAGGTTTGGTTGATTGATTTTATGATTTGGGTATCCATATGGGAACCAGATAATTAGATTAAATAGCTCTGCTGGGGCTAATAATGGCTGCTCCATCATTATGCAGGAAGCACCTATCATCATGAAAGAGTCTATGGAGGAAGTAAACACCACGAATGATGTAGATATATCCAAGGTTCATGAGCATGAGGAGAAAACTTTGAAAAATTCCTCATCTTTGACTTCTGATTCCACTCCAACCCCATTCCAGAGTCCAGAATCAAGATCTCCTGCTGGAGAGGAAGTAAACATAGTTTACAGTGAAAATGCATTTAAAATGCATGATCATGAGCACAAGACTTTGAAAAATTCCTCTCCCTTGACTTCTGACTCCAGTTCAACAACCCCATTTGAGAGTCCTGAAGATAAATCTCCTGGTAGAGAGGATGTCATAGATGAAATACTTGACAGAGTTGCAGATGGGGACCATGGACATGTCGAAGAACACTTTGATCATTCAGCAGAAGCATATGCTCATGTTAATGAGGAAAACATCAACGGAGAAGTAGACGAGATAAAGGAAATTGATGAAGGATTGTTGTCAGAATTGGATAGAGTTGGAGACTTCAGTGTGGAAGAAGTTGTTGTTGAGTCACTCCATATTCAACCAACAGCAGAGGAGACTAATATCTCAAATACTGAGTCATTGCCGGATTGTTCAATCCCATTAGAAGCCAACCTTGATCTACCAGTTCTCGAAGCAAAATCAATTCAAGATATTGCCTTGGCGTTTAAACAACTTAATGAAGGAGTACATGTGGAGGAAGTCATTTTACCCAGTATGCTTGAGAATCAGGTAGCTGTGGAGGAATCCAAAAATCCTGGTGACAATAATTCAGACTTACCAGTTGTTGAAGCGAGATCTATGGACGATATTCATGCTGCTTTGAAGCAATTATCACAAAGTAATCTGGCTGAACTTCTGAAACCATTGGAATCTAATGATTGTGCTGCTGAAGTAGATAAAAAGGAAGTGGGTTCTGTGGAGCAAATTGGATCATCAAGTAATGGACAATCTGATGCAGTTGTGAAGGAATCCAACAATCCAAGGGAAAATAATTCAGACATACCAGTTCTTGAAACAACATCTTTGGATGATATTGATGCTGCTTTGAAGCAAGTATCACAAAGTAACCTGGCTGAACTTCCGAAGCCATTGGAATCGAATGAATGTGCTGCAGAAATAGAAAATAAGGAAATGTGTTCTGCCGAGCAAATGGAATCATCAAGTAATGGACAGTCAGATGTACATGAAAATAGCATGACCGTGCTGATGAATTGAAACATGTATCCAAAGAAACACCTGAAACTTCTAGTTGGGGGATGTCTGACAACAAGAAGAAAAGTACTGCAAATCAGGATCAACTAGTGGTCCCCGTTAAAAATGAAACTCCAATGATTCAGACTGAGATGGGAATCCAAAAGAAACTTGACTGAGAAAGAGTTTGGTGGCGGTCTTACTTTTCCTCTATTTTCTGCTCAGTGATGGTGTTGGTTTTGAGTTAATTATTAGTCATATATCTTGGGTTGAGTTAATAGCAGCTGCTGCATTTGGTTCACTTTTTGATTAATTGATTTCTTCAGGAATGAGTTTTGGTTTGATTTCTTTAAGCGTACAAGTTTTTCTTGTTTTCATTCCCCTTTTCGAGGATGAGTTTGAAGTTTTTGGAAGAAATGTTGTTTTTAGTTATTGCATAGTGTAAATTTTGGATGTAGTAGAAGTGATTGTTTTGATCATCTTTTAGCATGTGTGGTGCAAAATTTTCAGCTGCCTTGTATCCATATGAATTTTGGTTGTCACAGTTGAGATGGGGTGGTGGTGCCTCAGACTAACAACTCTTTGATGCCTTATTTCCTTTCTCCACTTACCAGGATCATGTTTATGAATTTTATCGGGTTAATTTGTATTGGCAGTCAATTGACCTAAAAGATTTTGTTCCATTGTAAAATTTGGTCTACATTTGGCCTGAAAATGATGAGGATGTTCCATATTTTTTGTCTGCCATTTTGAATAGCAGGAAGCAAATGCCACCTCTGATAATAAATTAATAGGATGTTCATAGTCTGTCTGTTTCATGCCAGAATTTCCTTGAATGAAGAGTCACTCACACATATTTATAGCAGCAATTCACCACATAACAAATTATATATATATATATATATATATATATAAAATCAATACCACGGTAATTTCACAGTTCTTTCACTAACAGTAATTATATCGTTCATTGACTAATGAACCGCAGATAATCTCGGTGATAATTTTATGTTCTTTTGACAATCAAAGTTAGGTAAGGAATCAGAGCCAACTGGTCCCCTTAATACATGGCTTTTTTATTTATTGTCTTCTAAAGGTTCTAGTTAGGCCGGTTGCCCACTTGACCGATTATTTCAATTTCTATACAATAGAAATGGACGTCGTTTTACAATTAATAAATAGATTGAATGAACAACATACCTACCCCCCCAATGTTCATGCATTTGCATTGACGTTTTAACTTTTCAAAACAAAATAAATCTTAACAAATTTATGTTAACATTTTCAAAAGAGTAAAATGGTGAAAATAAAATGATAATGAATACCATTCAAATATAACACATTTTGATGCTTTGAAAAATAATTGAAACCGACATATACTATCCTATCTTTCACTTTCTACCTTGCATGAATAAGATCCTCAAGACTTTCCCTTTGTTTGCAGAAGTTTAACAATTAACAAACATAACCGCAATATAAAACTTACACTGTATTTGCAGGAAAACTGATCATTAACCTTGATATACAGAATGCGGAAGACTTGAGCTACATTCACTCTACATTTTGTTTTGTTTTTTATTTTTATTTTTACTTTTTAAAGACAGATTGAAAAAAGACAATAAACTCTACTGCTTTTGCTTTTTCTGTGCTGGCCCTGAACAAGTTGCAGCCTGAAAAAAAGAATGTCCAAAAAAACAAGTTCAGGTTCATTTGTTAAGAAGAAATGGCTATTTAGGGAACGCTGGTGAATAAATATTTGAAATCTTTGGGTCTACCATAGTTCAACCTATTTTGTTGGGAATGGGGACCCGAAAAACCAGCAAAAAAATTTTTAATTTAAATTTCTCTAAGCCAGTAAAGTCAGGCTTCTCAATTCGATATTTAGGTTCCCCAAAAGCGTTAAGCATTGACTGGGGTAAGAACCTTTCAACAAACTTAGAAACATCAATGTTGGATTCCATTATTGCAGCTGGAAAGCAACCTAGAAGACAAGAATAGCAACACTATTGCCATTACAACATAAAATTTGTTTCAAGTTCTTATTGTTCTCAACTAAATATCTAAGAAAATTTTTTTTTTTTTTAAATTTTACCTATAAGGGCGTTTAGGCCTATTTACAATTCTAGCTCACCTCAAATTTTCTTCTTAATTTTGGCCAAAAAGAGAACTTCAGACGAAAATGCCCCTGCCTGCATAATTAGTTTTGTTTGTTTGTTTTAACTTAAGAGTAAGAGCGAGTTGTGAATTTACCCAACAAATTGTAAATTTTACTCAGACAAATTGATTTGTTGAGTAAAATTCACCGTTTGTCAAGTGACATTATCAATTTGTCAGTGGAACTAGAATTCATCAAGGGAAAAGAGTGAACAAAATTCAAAATCAACCAAAAAGGCCTTTTTGGCCAAAAATAATAAGAAAATTTGAGGTGGGTTAAAATTACAATTGGGCCTAAAAATTGGGCCATAAGGTCAAAAAAACCAAAATTTATCAGTAAATGTTTGCTCTTTCTACTAACAAAAAGACAGTTTGTGAAAATTAAAAAAAAAATCAATAGCTATTAAGATTAATTTTCCAACTTTTCATCATGATCGTAGCATTATAAAGAAAAGCATACTTACCATGCTTGAGAGTTGTTCGTTGATGTAGGTCAGTGATCTCAACATAGCTTCAAGTGTATCTTTAGTAAGCTGAAATTTCACCTCAGTTTCTCCTGAAGATGACTTGGTGTGATCTTGCAACTGCAAACAATGGCAAGAAAAAGGAAATATCATTGAGCATAATTTTATGAATTCCTAAAAGAATAACAACCATCATAATACATAAATTTCACTTAAGGGAAATGACGTACATGCAACAATTTGAGATTGAGATTAGAAATTAAGAATGCCTGAACACAAAAAATTGTTTACAACAATTTGTGATCTTTTGTAACATGATTTAATTCTACTTCAACAATTTTGAGAACTACTTTTTCCAAAATGCAAAGAATTGCAAATCTTGCTCACATCTAGTTTGGAAAGGGTTTGTTTATTTCTTTTAATATTTAGAAAAGGGAAAAAAATTTGCACTGTTCCATAAAACTTTCCTGCAAGTATTTAGGAATGTT
Source organism: Swietenia macrophylla (assembly GCA_032401905.1). Classification (NCBI taxonomy): domain Eukaryota; kingdom Viridiplantae; phylum Streptophyta; class Magnoliopsida; order Sapindales; family Meliaceae; genus Swietenia; species Swietenia macrophylla. Next base: position 6,206,131 of record CP135571.1, read on the forward strand.
TCTTTCAATCTAAAGTCTGAACCCTGCCATCCCCCCATAAATTTGGTCCAATCCATGTAGCATCAAAAACATAAAGTAAGCAATTCTTGGATGCTACTGATCAAGGACATCACAAAACCCAATTTCATAGGAGCATTGCTTCTTGGACTGGACATGTAATTTATCATCACCACTGTAATTTACCATCGGGATCACTGGAGCAGAGATACGTCTCTTGGATGGCATGCTCAACATGTGACATTTAAGGGCAGTGATATGCAATTAACATGACCATAAATCAATTCAAAGATGCACAATCTAATAACCAATACTTCTCTTATCATAAAGATTCAAGCTAGTGTCACGCGAGTGTAACAACAGGAGACTATTTTGTTTGATGAATACTGTTTAAGGACTTTCAGTCTTTTCATTCCCTTCATAGACTTTCGCTTTAGGCTTTAGGGACTACTCATTGCTTCTGAATGAGTCCACATTCAAAACTCCATCTGTCAATGAAGCCAACATCTTCCTCCCCTCTTTTAATTGATTTCGAGAGGGCTCTTTCGTAGCATTAAGTATTTTAAAATTGCATAAAACCCTTCAATAACAAGAAGTTTTAACAAAAGTTTCTATGCTTTTCCAATCATTCAAGAAGTATAGAAGTTACATCTTCTCAACAGGCAGAGAAGCCTGCATCTAATTTGATATGGCAAGTTATGTTTTTCCCAACTAAACATATCCCTTCTGAATAACAAAAAAGATAATCATTATTTTTTTATAGAAACCTTTTGGCTCTTCATAATTTTACAGCCCACTAGTAAATTTAATAGATTACATACCTTAAGACTGATTACTGCCACTCTATTAGCTGGCACCGAGTTGCTTTTCTCCATGGTCCATGTCATGGACTTGAGGCAAGGTAGACTTCCCTATACATCAATGAAAGGCAGTGATATGTGAAAATACCAAGGCATTTTTGTATTCCAAGATATGATGTATTGAGTATGCTTGTTGCTTCATTGCAGATTTTAAATCTAAAACCATAATATTAATGCATAACAATCCTTCATTCAAGAACCTGGTGCCTTCATTTAAACAAGTGGAGAAAAAAGGAAAAAGAAAAAGTGGATAAACCATACCAAATTCTTAACAAACTAAAACCATATATAAAACCCGTGTATTCACTAATCTCAGAATTCATAATAAAGACAGGACAGATAAAGCAGAAATATGAGATAAATTAATTCAAAACATGTACATGTTAAATGAAACTAATCCAAATTACTTTCTTTATCTAGAAATAATTGGACTATAAATGAATTAAGTCTCTCATACCATGTTGCCAGTGGGAAAGACATCACGCTGGGGCGGCATGGGAGCCACACTTGTATCAGCAATGACTGGTGTACAGACCCCAAGATCACTGTGATTAAAATTGGTGATGGGGTCATCTTGATGAGGCCACAGTGGAGTTGAAATCACAGAAGGCGAGAAAGATGCAAAAGATGGTGTCACACTTGTTTTGAGATGATAGGACACACTAGTCCTTGACAATGGATGCTGAAGAAGATGATTTTCAATCACAAAACAAGCAAAAGGACAAGTTGATATAAGTTTATTAAAAAAAAATAAAGGACAGAGAGAGAGAGAGTACTGATATTGAATTTCACAGGTAGCAGAACAACAAAGACACACAAATAATGTAAGAATGCCGGGCATAATGAGCTGTTAAGTAATGGGGTGGTCAAAATTTAAGCCATTGTAGCTGAAGGAAGAAAACGAAAAGCAGTATTTAGAGCTCCTTCCTAACATATAGTGATTCCCAATTTTTTTCACAGTTTATAAGACCTAGTGTGTGACAGCTAAAAGCTTTAGATATATAGATATCTGCTTTTGAAAGCCTTCAGAATATGTCTATCTCTACCTAGCAGGACAAACTCTAACTCCACTTATTTATTTAAGCCAGACAAAGTACAGAACCATCATCTATGATTATACAACAGAAAACACCATTCAACTAAGGCTCTGCTAGAAATTAGAAACTGATAACAATGGATAATATATTTTAAGTAAGTTCGATATTCATCTATTGCTAATGTATCATCACATATAACACATATATTTTTTATTCATATTATCGTTGATATATGTATAGATTATATAATTTTATATTTCAACTAAGTTCAGTATTCATCCAACGCATAACGTATCATCACATATAGACACATACATTTTTTCTGCATATTATCGTCGATATATGTACAGATTCTATAATTTTATGTTTTAACATAAAGCCTAGTTCTTGATAACCATAGAATGTTTTAAATCAAATCAAGTTTGAGAGAGGACAGGCACCTGTTCCTTAGAAAATTCCTCTTTCCACTGATTCTGATGTTTCTGGAGCAACAGTATAAGAGTGCTCTGAAGATCTAGTGAAAGATCAGGTGGAAACAGCTTCAAAAGATCATCACTTGTGACGTTCTCACGTACACATTTTCTGATAAGCGAACGAAGGCATGCCAAAACCTATGGTCAGATTTTGATGCATCATTTGCATGTTCAAAATGGTTTATGAAGTTCACGCACTTTAAATATTAGCAATGACACAAATTTAAAATACACTTGTCATGCTGCTGTAGAAAGCAATTTCGCCAACTGCATCTAAAACCACTATACCATCTAGCAAATGCTTCTTTAGGAAGCACTTGCTTTTCTGAATCAAAATTGCATTTTAGAAAACACTTTTCAAGTGATTTCTTAAAAACTCTTACCAAACGTTTACCTGAAAATACTCCAAATATTACACTGTAGATCGTGCTTACTAAGAAGCTCTATAAAGCATTTTAGGAGCTTCTCTAACTCAAATACCGCTTTTAAAAAATGATTATCAAGTGCTTCTCTAAAAGACTTTCAGCAAATGTCCACTCTTTTCCAAGTGCTTTTTTTTTTTTCCTCAAAAGCACTTCCGGTGAAAGCAAAGACACAAGAAAAGTGACACAAAATTCCAATAGTTATTTGCAGCAAATAGTACATAACCAGTCTCAAAGCGATACACCAAATTAAAACGGCATGCGAGTGAATAAGTGATTCAGGTAATTACGGGATCGGCTAGGCCCGGAGAAGGGAGGTTGAGAAGAGACTGAACGTGAGATTTCTCTCTTGACTGGAGACCGGTTTTTCTGGTTTTCCATAACGTGTTCAGTATATCTTCAAGTGCTTCTTCTGAGTTTACGGCCGATAGCTTGTGCAGATGCAGGTACAATGTGTCTCCCTCCATGTTTTCCCTCTTTCGCTGCCCTGTTGCTGCTCCGGGTTTTAAGCTCGGCACCAGAAAGTTAGTGGACTGGCTTAAAGTTTTAGGGCTTCGAATTTCTTTGGGCCAAGTCCAGACGAAATGGATTTGGTACACACATGGAATTATTCAAGATGAATGATTTATTTGCAGAAGTTTTCTTGGTTCACCAAATTCAAAGCATAATTTGATTGAGATGTGCAAATTATTATTCGTTTATTTAATTGCTATACATGCTTAGGGTTTATACTGATTTACGAATGGTAGTGTTAGCCGTTAGGATCACTCGTATTAAAAAAAAAAAATTACTATTCAAATTTCCATTATATATATATATATATATTTATATTTATAAAAAAAACCAACAATTTAATTTCTAGATTAATATATTTACCTGACGGAATTCGTTTGGATCTATTCTTTTGAAAAATAATTAGCTTTAAATTAGTAAAAAAATTGCGTTTTAAAAAGGTTAAAAAATAAAATTATTTTTAAATGGTTTAATAATTGATTTTTATCAAAATTAATTTTAAATAACAACAGTACTTATACACACAGATAACAGGTCACACGGAACTTCAGATCTACGGCCACAGACTTCCCACGTCCAATCATCTGTTTATTTCAGCATTTTTTCCCAAAAAAAAAAAAAACAACAGAAAAAATAAAAGACAGAGCGAGAAAAATGCCCCATCTCTTTCTACGACAGGTTTCCATGCATCTCTTTTGTGAATACAATTACAGAGAAACCCAATCAGTTTAGGGTTTCTCTCTTAATTCTGAAGAGCTCGTTCTTGTCTCTGCCCAGAGAAATCTCCTGTACGATTCTTCGTTTTGTAATTTTATTCTTTTAGAGCTTCGATTCATTTTTTTTTTAATTTACTAATTTTCCCTTCACAATTTGCAGTTCAGTCATGTTTTTAATTTTAGTGCAATCGTCACTGAGAGGTTTACTTCTGTTTGGTATCCGAGGAAATGTTACTGGAAAATTGAAGAAAATGAAATAATAAGCAATTACAATTCCAAAATGTTTTAAAAATAAAACATTTTATTTATTTATTTTCGTCTTGCGTTCTTGTTTGTTTGGATACAAATTGCAGCCTGAAATGCTTCCTTTGTGCTTTAGTTTCTCAAAATTACAGTTGTTTACTCGTTTTGTTAAATATATATATATATATATGTTTGTTTTCATTGTAGAGTTTGAGTTATGAAGTGTTCATAGGTAGATGAATCACTCAATTTGTTGTTGTTAATTTTTAATATTTTTGGCTGATGCTGATTTGCTAACTCATGGCATAGAGGGAAGGGGCAATAGTGACAAGGGAACTCTTTTTTTTTTTTTTTTTCTTCTCCTCTTTGGCGTCAGTGACAATTGTACTTTAAGATACTTTTCCTTTCTTTGTAATTCTTGCTGGTACCGGGTTAATATTGCAAATCTTCCGTATTTTAAGATTGGAGTGTTGTTTTATCTACAGGTTTGTTTTTTAGTAGTCACTAATGCCCAGCAGAACAGCATTTATTTTCAGATCAAGGATTTTTTTTTTTTTTTTTTGTTGGGGTGGGGGGGGGGGGGGGGAGGCAGTGTGTTCGGGCTCTTATCCTGTTTTTACCGACTACTTGATCACCACTTGTCAATTCCTTTTACAATAACTGCAATTTTTTTTATATGTTTTCTTTTATGTAGAAATAAAGGAGGCATGGAGTTCTTGTAGGATTATTTACATTGAAGATTGAGATCCCCTGTAACTGAATTTATGTCTCCTTATTGATTTTACACACAATATGGTGATAAGAATTTGTATCATTTGAGGCTGGAAATCAATGCTGTGAAACTTGTCACATAAGTATATGATCTGTTCTTGATTGACACAAGCCCTGATGTTGACCATTTCATTTCTCATTATATTCTTTGTAATTCTCCCCAGTCGGAGTTCAATGATGTGAATATATGCATCTAACAGACACTAAAAATTTAGTTGGGATGTTAATCTCTATCCTGTTTGTTTCTCTTTCTCAAAATTTGTAGAAAAAAGGTTTCTCCTGCTCCTGCTTTCTCAAGTATATATACAGGTCAATTTGTAAGTCTTATATGCATGTGGCACTTGAAAGAACCTGTATGTTCTATTTCTCTTGTACAAATTTCACCTTTGTTGTCATTCCAGGGTATAAACTTTTTATTTTTATGCGTGGGAAAAAGATGTTTCTCTTGCAACTTCTCATCAGTCCCTCTTTGATTTGCCAGTATCCCTTCTATACTATGCATATGGCACCTGAAAGCACTTTTATATTTTCTTTCTCTTCGGAGGACTCCACCTCCTTAGTACTTGTTATATAACTGTCTAAACTTTGAATTATTTTTATATATGCATAAAATAACATTACTCTCACGCCTTTTCATCAGTCACGCTTTGATTTGCCAATCTTCTGGTTATTTATGCAGGACTTTTTCCCTTTGAAATTTCTTATTAGGAAGACCTGATCTGGTTAAACCTTTTCATAGGGATTTATACATCAGGGATTTGAAGTGGAAAATAATTTAGAACTTGTTCATGTATGGCTCACACAACATCTGTAAAATTCTATTTTTTGAAAAATATATGTGTGTGTGTGTGTGTGTGTGTAATTTTACAGTTTGTAGATTATTTTTTTACACTTTTAAAGTTTCCTTGATCATATTTAGTGGATATTATTGATTTTCTCTGTATTCCTCTCTCTCTCTTTCTCCTGTTTTTATAATGTAATTTTTTCATTGCAGGTTATTCGGTGTTAATAGAGAACAGGCTAAGAAGGATCAAACTATGTTTTTCTCTGGTAATTTGGGAAAATTATCCTACAGTAACTTAGATGATCTACATGAACCTTTACATAATCTTGATATTCTTGCCTAATGAAAGTTTGCACTCTTTAGTTTATTTGGTCTTTTTATGTTGGGATAATGTTGCATATAATCCTTGGTTTTACGCATCCTTATTGGGATAGAATAAATCTATGGTTGTATGTGTGTGGATATCTTCAATGCCAAGCATTGGGTGTGGTTTATGATAACTATTTTCAAATATTTGCATGCTCAATTTTCTTTTTATTTGTATAATTGATTGTGACGGTAAATAGTGGAAAATTGCTTGTGCTCAAATATTCTTCACCTCGCATGCTTTATATCTATTCTTCCCTTTGATGAAATAGGAGCCTTGTGTACTTATAAAAGAAAAAGGAGCTCATGTGTGAGCACAGAAGTGATTTCTTTTGGTTGAATAGCTGACTGTTCAGTGTTTGGTTTGTATGTAATGCTAATAGTTTAGAAATTCATTATTTTGTTATCACCTTTTGGCCCTGAAGAAAGACTAGCTTGATTTTTCCTCTTTTTGTGTGGACTTTACTACTTTTTGTAACAAGGGCACTTGGTGAATGCTAGCATAATATAAATGTAGGATTTGAAGACACTTTTGGTGCCAAACACTGAGGAATGCCAGATTTTGATTGAGCCCTTAAATGAAGGCAAATTATTTGTTCTGCCAGATATAGCACTTTGATAAGTTCACATTCAGTTCAAAATATTATATGGTTAATATAGTATTGATGAACTATGCTCTCATAATGAATTGTGAAAGAGGATGTCTGTGCTTCGATATTTCTTTCATATAGAAATTAATGCTTTTGTTTGTTCTTATCCCTTGATAAAAGATGATTGTACCTGATTCTGTTGTACCTGATTCTGTTAGGGTTGTTTTTATTTTAAAATGTCAGGATTTTTTTTTATCTACAACTAAATTTATTATGAACTCTTTATCATTAATCTATTTTTCACGTGCAAGTATTGCTGCAGGATATGTAGAAACTCGTTAAATATCAGGATGAGCGGCGAATCTTTTGATGGACAGATACTGGCTGAGAAATTGTCAAAACTTAACAATTCACAGCAAAGCATTGAGTGTATCCTTTATTTTAACAGGTGTTGCATTGTTGCTGTAAAATGTTAATTCCTTCCTGTATTCGTAGGTCTGATCTCATTCATTAGGAATAGTAGAAATTAGCAATTCTTTGGGCAGCACTGCTAATTTTAATATTCTGGTTCTGTGTCCTTGTTCTTATTATAATTTGTGCTCTTTTGAAATTTTCTTTTGACAATGGGTCTTACTACATCCTGAATTCTGTATTTCACAAATCCATGGAGTACTCCTCTGTTTGCTGGTTAAGAATATAATCTTTAGAGACTCTTAGCTAAGATCAGCATAGATTCTTTAGTACCCTACTCTTTGAATGCGATCTATAACATTTTTGAATAATATTTGTCTTCATTCTTATTACTTAGTTAAGCTAAACCATAATATACACTGGTGGATGGTCAAACAATTTCCAAGTATGATTAGCTCTTAACCCCCTCATTCATCTTTGCAGCAAGTTCTTTTTCTTAAGATCACATGACCATAGTAGTGCTCATCTGCATGCTGCAGGTATATTTGTGTGTGTTTGTTTAATTACTGAATAGGAGACTGGAAAAATGTTATAATACAAGAGAAGAGAGAAATATGAAAGTGGACCAGATGTGCACAATCAGATCAAGACAACAAGCTGTGGAAAAGCAAAGCAAAATTCGCTCTAACTGTCCACCTTATTACCAAAAACAGCCCTTCACCTCTTGACAACAGCCTCAAAATGTACAAACTATAGTGCAACCCCTTTCTACATTTATTTATATTTTTGCTTACCTTGCAACTGAGTTTTTCTTTTCTTACTCATTAATTTGCTTCTTATGGTATGAATCTCTTTAACTTATGCTCAGCATTGTCCCGATGGTGCATTACTTACCGTAAGAAGGCAAAACAGATTGTTGAAACATGGGATAAATTGTTTAATTCTTCCCAGAGAGAGCAGCGTGTTTCTTTCCTATATTTAGCCAATGACATTTTGCAAAATAGTAGGCGAAAGGGCAGTGAGTTTGTGAATGAATTCTGGAAAGTTCTTCCTGCAGCTCTCAAACATGTTTATGGTAATGGTGATGAGTATGGAAAAAAAGCAGTGACCAGATTGGTAGGTTTTCTCATTTGAAATAATATCTGTTTTGTTTGTCTTACATCCTATGTTAGATTATAGTTGACATTTTAGAAAATATTATTTTGTAACTTGTGCCTGTGTGAATCATATTAAGGTTAAGTTTGGGATTGCTGTTAAAAAATGCTTAGACTTCATAGTGCTTTTTCAGAAAGCAGTTAATGCTTGGTTATTGATTATAAAATGTACTTTTGAAGTGTTTTCAATGCTATGTTAAGTGATTGGATGCATATTTGTAAAAGTATTTTGGTGTTAATAAATTATTGAAGTGAACATTATTATTATTATTTTCAAATAAACTATGATACGAAATTAAATATGGACATTATAAAATAAAAATATCTTTTCCAACTGATCTTTGAATATTAATTATATATTTATATTAAATAAAATACTAATTATTTTATAACAATAATAATATTTTTATTTTATAAATATCTATAAAAGGATATTATTTTTTAGACTTCTGAAACAATTCCAGTAAATAACCTTGTTATGAAAATAGCCCCAACTTTAAATAATTTGAAAAATATAACAAGTGGGACTTGTTTTCAAATCTTAGAAATTTATCAAGAGCATATTAGCAATTGACAATACTTTCATTAAAATTGTCAAGTCATAGTCATTAGCACTAAAAGTGCTTATTGAGAAAAGCATGTACCCATGTGCTTTCTTAGCGAGCACGTTTTGTGCTTATTGAATTTTGTAAGTACTTTTTCTTGTTGCAGCCAAATACTTGTGTAAGTACTTTTGAGCAGAAAAAAAGTACTTTTGTCATGCTAATAAGCACTAACGGAACCTTAGTTGTTTGGTAGAGGGATGATTATTCCTATTATCTCTTTACATTTTGCTTAAGCATGCTTCTTTCTGTTTTCACAAGAAATCATTGACTTTGCTGCATTTTGTGAAACTTTTCACCACGTGGGATGTTCACCTTTTCCTCACTAGATCACTATGACTCTCTGTGTGTATGTTTGTGTGTAACTATATCTTTTAGTTAATATTTGTTCAATTGATATTCTTGGAATATGGTTATATTTGTGAATAGGATCAATGTTGATCATTTGGCTCTGGCTAGTCTTAACAGGATAGTAGATATGGGATAAATGGATGTTGATAGAATGGTCTTAATAGTAGAGTAGATATGGGATGAATAAATGTTATTTTTTCATATGCTCTTCTATTTTCCTCTTCTTGTTGTTCCCTTTTCATAATTACACAACTTGAGGTAAATCACTATTGAATTTTTCTCATCTGCCATGTCATGATTCATATCTACATGTGTTATCTATAACTAATGTTTGCCAAACTTATATCTTCTGCTGGATTCGAGGTAGTATGTTTTCTTGAGAGTTCTTTTTGATGCAAGGCTCTGGGATGCTTTTTTGCGCACTGCATAGATGGTTACAGAAGGGTACAAAATGTTTTTGGTATAGATGTAGGCATGTATATCTGAGCTGTGTTTGCTTTCTTGTGGGACACCAGGTCCGCTTCATTGACGTCAATAATGTTTTGAAAAAAGAACTAGTGTTTGCCTTGCCAAACTCTTCTTTATGTACTAACATTTTCAGATGCCTAGTTAGCATATTATTGTTAAGATGGAATTGCCTAATCCCACTTGAAGTAGCATTTATATCAAGATTCTGCTCATGAACTCTCAACTTGGTGATGATTGGTCCATTAGGCTGGGAAACTGATGTGCAACCTTTTAATTATTTCAGGAAATATATATTTTTTAGGAATATTATTTGTTTCAGGTTGGATTATTACGTTAGATTTGATTTTCTTATTTGAGTGGGGTTTATTTTGCTGGAAATAGATTAGGTTTCTTTTAATTACTATTAATTGGCCTTGATGAATTTTTCTTTGCAGAGCATATGAATGGTTTGAATAAATGTACACTCTTTATTATCTCTCTTTTCTGTGTCTTCTGTTCTCTTTCTATATATTTTCTATACCTTGAATTGCAAGAAAGTAAAAAATGAAAGAAAAATTGTATCTCTGCTCCATGTGTCATACAACCACTTCAAAGTGCTCAATTTGTGTTATGGCCACTTTAAACTGATGTAACGAATCATGATGCAGCTGTATTTAGATCTCTTAGGTGAATGTTCTTTGATTGCTTTTGGGGTATAGTTGCATAGATATAGAGGGGTATTTTTGTAGACTGCTTGCATATGTTTATGCTTGTAGTGCATAATGTCATTGATGTTGGCTAAAAACACCATGGGTTGTGCTTCTTTGCCATAAACATTTTAAAATTTATTCTATCTTTAAATTACAGTTTCCAATTACATACTTCTCCATGCCCGAGTATGTTTCCCTAATCAGAAGAATTGATTAAATATTGATAACTTAAAGTAGAATAATCTGTCAAGTAACCATTCTTCTATAGCTTGATGGTAGCATTGCTTTCTTTATTCACTAATATACCCAGTCTATTTTCTTTTGCTGAATAAACTTCCTTTTTCCTTTTTGATAGGTTGACATATGGGAAGAAAGAAAAGTCTTCGGCTCTCGAGGGCAAAATCTTAAAGATGAATTGTTCGGGAAGAGTTCTTCTCCTGTTCCAGTGAGCAATGGAAAAAGCTCAAATCCTATCAAGATAGTCAAGAGGGATGCTAACTCCGTGAGAATTGTAAGCACTTACCTATAACGTGGCAATTTTTTTTTGATTTGGTTCATTTTTAATTGCTTTTCTGCTTTTTTTTTTTTTCTGTTTTTTTAACCTTTTATGTTATGTCGTTTTGTAAATTTTTTTTGCTTGTTCATCTTCACTTCAGAAATTGGCTGTTGGAGCTCTGCCAGAAAAAATACTCACTGCGTTTCAATCTGTACTTGATGAACATCTTAGTGAAGAAGCTGCTTTAAACAAGTGTAATGTTGCTGTACAGCATGTGGGTAAAATTGGTGAAGATCTTGAAAATGCTCCAGCTCAAGGTAGTTTTGCATGCATTTAGATGCTTTCTTCTTTCTATGAAAACTGATTTATGGTTATTTGTAAAATTTAGCAGTTCAATTCTGATGGCATTGTCGAGACTTATAAATATAAAGATATTGCGAAAGTGCAACATTCCATTTTATGGATTTACTTGTGTAAGTCAATTTTAATATGTTGACTATATTTACTTGCCCAAAAAAGAAAAAATGGTTCGACTATCTTGCTTCAGCACTAGTATTAAAATGGTGATGGGCACTAACAATTTCCAGACAGATATGATCCATATTCATTCACTGTCTCTATAAGAAGGAACTGAAGCTTATTGTATAGATTAAAACTTTAGCTCTAAGTAGTTAGATTAACTGAATTGTTAACTTTAATGCTTCTCTGAACAATAATAGAATTCTTCATTCTTATTTGAAAAACAAAAAAAATGAAAGCTTCTTTATTCATGTGGAGCTGATGTTAAAAATCTGGATTTCCACATGGGGTAGTACTGCTGTAACCCAAATGAAACCTAAGTTGAAATTTTGTTCAGTTTATACAAGCATTTGTCGCTTTCCTAAAATTAGTTTGGTTGATGGAAAGAAAGAGGAAGAAAGGAAAAATTGATTGGAGGACAAGTATTGTCAATGTCTAAATGCTATTATTGGATGATTTTCTATTAGCCTAAATTTTTAGGATTAAATGGGTCCTCAACATATTGACTAAAAGATCTTGTATTTGAACCTGTCTACTCTGTTAATTAAATCAAATGCGAAACAAGTCAGCCCTGTTCTTGGATCTATGGAAGTATTTGGGCGTGCTTAGGTTAATGTGTCTACTCCATTAATTATTTAGTCATGTACGTGGTGGAAAGTGTTAAGAGTTTAAATGTTGTTTTTGGCCCCTTTTCTTTCAGTTTAAGCCTTGGGAACTAATGGTACTTGCTAATGCTTTGTTTGGGATTGTGGTGATTCCACTGAACTTTGAAAGCAAAGTTCAAAAATTTGTGTGGTAACACCAATTTTTTTGGAACCCACCCATTTTTACTTTGACGTCTAGTGCTTCATAGCAGCTATGGCTTAAAATCCACCAGACTTCAATACCAAACGAAGCCTAAATATAATGTCATTCTTATTTCTTACTTAGAAAGGTTTTGGATGCTTTACCCTCCTATTGTTCTTTCTTCGGTCGCCTTTCCATTGGGTAGTGACCATTTGTTCCCTCTTCTGTTTTACCAGAGTTGGGAAGTCTTGAAAAGGCATGTAATCATGAAGTAGCCCATTTTTAAGTTTCTAATTAGTTTGGGCCTTCTGGAATGTGTTGATGTTGGCAAATGCCCAATTATTGAAGTCCAAATATGGAATCTTTTCTGATTAGGTCTAGAGCAGCATAGAGTAAATGTAGTTTCAAAGCACATAAAAACTACTCTCTTGGACTTTCCTGGGATATTAAACAACTTGTACGGTGCAACTGTATTACCAAGTTTGAAACTTGGTGAACATAGAAGGGTCATGGGTATTTGACTATGAAGAAAGAAACTGAGATTGCTTTGTATCCAATAGCTTAAAATGTGTGGACATTTTTAACTTCATAGTTTTTATTTTTCTAGGCATTTCTCTTGACAATTAGATGTTGACATTGATGCTATGGGTAGATTTTAGACCTATTTGAGTTTCATGATTTACATTTTATTGTTCCTAGTATTACTACTTTCTGCTTCTGCATTTCCTTTCTGGGAAATGAAATGGTTTTCTATTTTTCATGCCTTGGCTTCTTATTTATTTCCATTAGGAAATCAGCATGGATCAACATTGGTGGATCAGCTGCAAGAGCAGGAAAATGTCCTCCAGCAATCTGTTGGACAACTGGAAAGTGTTGAAACAACTAGGGCTGCGTTAGTTTCCCAGCTTAAAGAAGCACTTCTGGACCAAGTATGGTTCTGCTACAATTCTATTTTCTCAAGACTATAGTCACAATGCTAAATTTTTCAATTTTTGATCCCTACTGATTTAATGTTTTTTAGGAATCGAAGCTGGAACTGATTCGTGCACAGTTGCAAGTAAGTGTTGCTAACTTCACTATTTACTCCTTCAAAGTGATTGCTCATGATGTTCAGTAGCTAACAAGGTATTTGATTCTGAAGTGCTTATTTGTCAGCAAAACATGATGAAGACATGAGATTGTGGTTGTACTGGTTCATGGAATGCAGATTACACTTGGTAGAGTAATTTGATGCTGTAGGTTTATTGCAGAAATATAAGCAATTATATCAGTCCAATTTAAAATCATTTCATGGATGTAGCCAGTGCGTTTTGAGGACTACTAAAACTTTGTGCTCCATTATATCTGTGATACAGGAGTACCAGCCTTGTGCTTAAAGGGGCTTTAATTAGAGTAATCACTTAAATCAGCATTTTGTTGAAGCATTTGTATAGTTTTCGCCTTGAGTAGACAAAGTAGATGACAGTTTATTCTTTATTTAACACCTCCATATCTAGTTAATAGGATTTATTTAGGTTATATATATAATCATATATATGTATACATTTCCAGATCTTTGATAATGAACTTGGTGAGCACCATTGATAGTATAAAAATTTCCAATGTTTGCGGATTATAAATTGTACAAAAATTTTGTTGAGGGATGTAAACTAAGTTAATTTTAATCAGGTTTAGTTTGATCTTGCCTTGTATAAAGGTAGAGAAGAGGAGCACTACTTAGACTTCTTCAGTGTCATTGGTTACCACAATATGGAGTGGTTGCAAGGTGCTAACAGATATGTAACTGCTAGAACTCTGTTATACTTGTACTAAATGGCTTGTTTTTGGGGAACCCTTAGGTGGTCCAAATACCAACAGATAAGTGTGAATGAAGACTTCAAAAGGAAAAAACAAATGGAAATTTGCAAATAAAGTATTTGTTAGAATCATCTAAAAACAAAAAAAAAATGTTTTTGTTACTTGATTGTTTTGGGTGTTTTGTCTTGGATAATGCTGAAGGCAAATTTATTGAGAGATAATAAAGCTAGGGAATTGACTAGTTCTCGGAGCTTTCATTTGGCATGATCTTCATGTTGAAAACTATAATGCTAAAACTTAGTTTGGCAGTAGTTTGAATTTGATTTTCTTTCTAAGATGGCTTCAGGAGTTAATTATTTTTCTTGGTTTATTTAAGTCCTCTTCACTGATAAGCTTACGCTCATTGTAGCCTCTTGCTAATAAAAGTTTTGTATTGGTGCAGAATGATATTTATATGTGGGTAATAGGAGGTTCTGTTTAGGTTATAATTGTTCAGTGAGATGCTGATTTATGGCATATTGCAAGCCCTTTTTGAAATGTTCTGCGACGTTTTATGCTTGATATTTTAATTCAGTAAATATGACATTTAACTCTTTCATGGAGGGTTCAAGCTGATTTACCCTGTTGTGTTTTTTTCACACGGCATTTTGCACAATTAGCCTTAACATTCATTTAGGTGTGGGCAAGTCATGAAGTCTTAGGACTTGTTTATTTTCTGGCATGAAGTGGGAATCTAATTTATCATTAGACATTCATATGAATTAGATTGTTTGTTTTTTGTAACTTTAATTTTAACTGTAAGACATTTGCATTTGAATGCAAAAAAGTGAAGTTGTCTTTTATCTGAATGAGAGAATATTTTAATGTTTCCTTAATTTTCTCTTCCACAGTTAACCCTCTCAAATTCATTTATTTCCTACCATATAAAAATTAACTCCTTATTTATATTAAATATATTAATAATTAGAATATTTGTAACTTAACACATTTACAAAATGGAATAATGGGTGTATATATGTACATATATATATGTGTGTGTGTTATTCAAATAAGTTTTTTAGTTGCCTTACAAGATTAAGAGAGAAAAAAAAAAAAGAAAATCTTATATAGTACGAACAGACTACTTAAAATATTGTTTTTTGAAATAAAGTACATATTAGTATTTTATAAATTTTTGTAACTTATATATACTAGTATATTAACCCTTAAAATGACATATATGTAAAAATATTAGTTTTTAAATATTTTAATTTGTAGAAACAAATAACTTACTGCATATAGACAGATGTTACAGTAAGCAAAACAAACTTCTCAATCAGACTTGTGCATTCAGACTTATTCAGACATCAAGTTTCAGATTTTAGACAGAAAAGAAAGCCAAACTCTACCTTAGTCTATCAAGTTAAGTCTTGGAAAAACATGGATCAGTCTGGAAAAGCAATTGGACCTGTCTAAAATGTGTGCTGAACCTTATAAGCGAAAGACAAAAGTCAGAAACTTATTCTAATTGGTCTGGATTATTGGTGATCGTAGAATATTTTTTGGATAAGTGATGCATGCTTTATCTACCTTATATATGGTTTGCCAAGAAAGAAAATAAATTCATTAGGAAAAACAAACTTTGCAAAAGAAGGTTACAAGTTGTCCGCTTAAATAAGGACAACCAGTAGACCCTAAAGGGAGCAAAATACTAAGTGAAAAGTAAAGCTGTACTCTAGAATTATAGACAAACTTGATTCCAAGAAACTTTGAACAATAAAGCATCCTTCTTTATCAGACCACTGCTACTTCTCAATTGTGAGGAATAAAGAAGAAAGATATATCTCTAAAGTTGGATGTAATAGAAGTCCATAGAGAAGCCCAGAACTTCACTGTGCAAAAGATCCTGCTTCTCTTCCCTCACAAAATCTTCAAAAATCCTTCTTTCTCTCTAACTGGAACATCCAAAAAATGGCCGTAAGTACATTCCCAAAATACTGCTGCCTTCTTCTTGCCTCCAAAAGCAATATACCTTTCCATAAGAGCTGCAAGAACCATGTGCTACCTAGGAAACATAAAAATCCTTGCAATTTAGACCAGAAGAACCTGGCAATGGGGCAATACAGGATAATAAAGTTGCTGGACTCTGTTGTTTTCATATTATTTGCTCCAATTTGGAGATAACAGCTTCAGTCTTCTTCTTTGATTCATGTCATTAGTGTTTGGTTTCCCAAGAGCAATAAACCACACTTACATCTTCAATATGGACTTTAGCTTTCTCAAATCATGTTTGAGGATTCCAATATAGGAGTGTTAGGGTCATCAATGAGTGCAATAAAAAGATAGGCAAGAAAAAATGCCAGACTTTTCAGGAGTCCAAACTCATATCTTGCCTTGCATCATGAAAAGAATTGTCCTCAATGACACGAAGAAGTCAATACACTGCTGAATTTGAGCTTCTCTATCATTCAAATTTCTAAAGAATTTATAATCCCAGCTCCAATGAGAAGAGGAGACGGTCACCTTGCCAGCAATAGAAAGATTATGCACGTTAGACAATTTGAATAGCATATGAAGATATCACAAAAAGCAGCTTTGCCAATCCACGTATCTTTCCAGAACCTTATTTTTCTATCATTTCCAACTATCATCCCAACATTCCTTAGAAACTCGCTTATGCCTCTCTTGAAAATACTACAAGGGCAGAGACAGGACTTTCTAATTATTTCATTAGAATCCCAGCTGTTCTCACGGGTACATATTTACATATGAGAATAGAGTGCCAAAGGCATTTATCTTCTAAAGGGAACCTCCCAAGCCATTTACCAAGTAAAGTTCAGTTCCATCTAACAAAACTTTCCAACCCCAATCCACCTTTGTAGTATATAGTTTAGAAGGCTGCTCAATTAGTACCTGAAGGTTGTTTTGCTGTATCTGGATGTCATAGAATAGCTGGAAATTGAGTGATTAAAGTTCATTGCTTTAGCTCTAAGATGCATTGCTAATTCTTTGCGTGCAGGAAAGGCCAAGAATACTTCTCTCTCACCCACTTTTTCTACACCATATTGGCTCTTACATTTTTAGCTTTTATGTTGTATGAGTTGAATCTCTCTTTCATATTATTTGTTATTTGGGCATTCCCTGGAATCCTACAGGGAGATTCATGAAGCAAATCTCTTGCAAAATGTAACTGAAAACCTAGAGAAAAGTTTTTCTTTTACTGAAGGTTTACTTGCGTGTGTACTCGGCTTTAGGCTGGATTGCAGCTTATCAACTGTTTCCCATGTGAATTGCTGCTGGTGTTAGGGATTCAGCATGCATCCTCTGATGAAGAGGGAATTCGGTGTATGTTAGGTCAGATATGTGCTCCTGGTTGCAAGCCTAGGTCTCTTATCACATTTTGAAGAAATTTTCAAGCGGGGTATTGTATTGTCTTGGGTTTTGAACCTGCTGATTTTTGTTTGGTGTTCTTTTGACAATTTTCCATTTGGTGGAATATGGCTGTCTCTTACCTGAGATGATTGTGTTTTTGAGGAGCTCACAACCTTTTTCTTATGCTTGTTGATCTTATTGATGCCAAATTTCTTGGATTGCCATGCACACATGCTGCCTTTTGTCTCTGAGATTTGCAAGTGTTTTAACACTTATGTATTTTTTATATTCTGAAATTTATATCCCCTCTTAGAGATCTTAATTTTTTCTGCTCATGTGGAGTTCTGATTTTGGCTTGCTTAAATACGGCAATATGATTCTACCTTGTCTGTATTCAATTTGGAATAGTATCTGTTTATCTGTTTATTTGTGTTTTACTGTTAAGTTGAAATAAACTTGAGATTAGTGGCTCCTTTGTTCGGATGAACCATAATTAGGAACTATAATGCAGGTTGCCCGCGGTCAGATTGAGCGAGCAAGTGATTTGAGGAAAAGGTTGACATCACCTCTAGTTCCTGGTTTTTCAACTACCAACATTACCCCAGGAATGGAGCCCACAAGATTGGTAGAACCTATTCTTCTTTCAGTTCAGCCAACAAGCACCCTACCTCAGTCTTCTCTTAACCAACCTGTCATTTCATTTGCTCCGCTGAAATCTACGGAGGAAGAGAATAAGAAAGCAGCGGCTGCTGCTGTTGCGGCTAAACTTGCTGCCTCGACATCCTCTGCGCAAATGCTTACATCTGTTCTTTCATCTCTTGTTGCAGAAGAAGCTGCCAAGAATAGTAGCTTAAACGCTGGTGGATTCACTGCAGGGTTGTCCATATTCCCTCCAGAAAAACGGGCCAAACTTGAGAATCCAATGGCCGTTTCTGATGTCAGCAGTTGTGATGTGGGCAATACAGCCTATTTTAGTCCCCTACAACAGCAACCCGTAAGCAATATGTCAGTTGCACCATCTACGATTATGCAACCCATGTCCCAAGTGAACCAGATCCAATCTTCGTTTGGTCCAGCTCCACCACCTCTGCCAGTGCATCTGTCACCAGCAAATCCGCCAGCAAGTCAGTTTGTCCAGTCTACAGGTATGATGGTTGGAGTTTCGCCATATGGATTTGGAGCAAATGCTCTTCCACCTCCCCCTCCTTTGCCTCCGCATATTGCAATGGGTTTAGCAAGACCTGCTTCTCAGCCTCAGCCTCAGCAACCACAGCAACAGCAGCAGCAGCAGCAGCAGCAGCAGCCAGCCACAGGAGGATATTACCGGCCACCAGGCATTGGTTTTTATGGCCAGAGCCAGCCTTCACCGTCACCAGTTCCTCGTCAGTAAGCACCCGTCCCTGGAGAGTGAACAGCCGTCCTGTTTTGTCAAAGCCACAGATACTGTCCCACACTCCACAATGAGTTTGTCTTGAAATCTTGAAGGCCACAAGGTCTTCCGCGAACTGTGCCATTATGTAAATTAATAGAAATTTAGTTAGATTTTATGTAGACTTCATCTGAAGTGCTATCACAGACACACAACACCACCTTAGGATTTCTTCGTCTTCCCCTCAACCATGCTCTTATGCTCTGATGAAGTTATCCCAAACATGGTAGTGATAATCATCATGACTTTGTTACAATGTATCCTGTGGATTATCCTGTGACAAACTAAACTTTTAACTGAAACAATTGCCCTATTAATTGTTGCATTGAAATTTATGTATGCATTTAGTCGCAGCACAGGTGTTACCCATTTCACCTTTTATCTGGATTCCAGGAAGCTGCTAGTCTACAGAACTTGCAGGGGCCTCTACTTTGTACAGGCACCTTGTGGCTGCATCCTGGAACAGCTTCTTCTAGTATTTGAATTAACATTTCATATGTCTTCCTGGATGCAGTTGGGGAATGATAATTGTGCTTTGCTTACAGGACACCATAATGCTAGCTAGATGGTTTCCGAAACAAGTCTAACTTGTTATAGATTTAACCAAATAAGAGCAAATTCTAACTTATTATAGGTTTAACAAAATAAGAGCAAAGTTAGGAAGATTTAGCAAATGGTATCACGACAAGTACGTAGCACAATGAATTGCTTGCACTGTACGCATTATTTATTGTAGAAAGTAAAACGCACCATATTAATTGCCTTCCAATGGAGGGACAGCACTCACCTAAACAAAAAGTCGTCAGCGCGTCTCTCCTTTGACGTTTATAGAAGAAACGTCGGATCCCCAACAGCAGTCCCCCATTTTTTAGATATTAATTATTCATATTTTCCCTCTATATAAATCTCAACGTTGCTCACTTACCAAGTTTACTACGACTTGCATCACTTAGTTTTTTTTTTCTCTTAATTAATTTGGAGATTGTTTAAGTCTTATTTCGTCCATCAATTTAATTGCAACCATCGTTTCATTCTGTTCTTGTAACTAATTTTTATTCTCAACTTTATATCCGTTAAATCAAATTCTATCCTTCTTATTCTTCCTCTTGCGGCCAATTCTTAGAATCTGCTATTTGGGTCTTCTGGAGTTTACACACCTGCCTACCCACCTTGTTGCTCATACTATTTCTGGTACCTCAATTCTATCTGTTTTTGGGGTAATTTCTCTTTTCTCTTATTCGATGTGAGTTTTTGTGGGTTTTACAGATTTGTGTAGCGATTGTTAATACATTTGGTTCTTGTTATTGGGAAATTTCCATGAGTTTGGAGTTTAAATTTGCATATGGCATTGTGATAATTTTGAGACTTTGTATTTCTTTTTTTATGGTTTTTGGTTTTTGGGAATTAGGGTTTAACTCATGACATCAAGGACTCTGAGGCGACGACCCCATCATGGAGATGCTGATGGGAGAGGGCGTGAGCATTTGGAGACATCTGGGTTTGATAACTTGAGCAAACCTTTGTTAGCTAACTATCAAGATGATGATGATAGGCTCTCTGAGGTTTGAATATGTTAGTATTACAGCTTATTGAGAAGAAAATGGAATAACGGAGGAGTTCTTGAATTGGTTTTTATTTTTGGTATGTTGTTGATGTAGGGACGCAGATCACACGATATTTTGAACGATGAGCGGCGGAAGGAACGCTTGCCCTGGACGTTTATTTTTTCTCAGTTCATCTCACAATGGGCACAATGGTTAGGTAAGCTGTGATATGATACTCTTTTGTTGATTATTTTTCTAGGCATGCTAGAAATTTATAGTCTTTTTTTTCTTCTCTTTTTGTCATTTAGGAAAGACGTGGTCTACAATCTGTGATGATTTAGTTAGCTGACCTAGATGTATGATTTTTTTTCAGCTGCTAGTTAATATAGCACTATGAAGATTGTGCTAAGCTTATAGGCTTGGTTTTGTGCTATCTTCAGTTCTTCATGGTTAGATATGAAATGTATGTTGGACTGTTCACAATTTGGATTTAGAAGCTTGCTTAGGTTACACTAAAATTTAGAGTAGTTGGATTGTTTGTACTATCAAACTCAGAGAAACAAAATTTGTGTGTGTGAATATCATTTGTAAATTGATAGGTGAAATTCTATGTTCGGTTGATGGATTTTAATCTGAACAAATTTGAAGCCGCATTGGCATTGTTGCCTTCGTTTAGTTTCAATAAGGTTATCTCCTTTTGTGGGAATTCTTGCTTATGTGGTCCATTAGATGTTAAATGCTTCATGGATTTGACAACATTGTCAGTGGTGGGAAAATTATAGGTGTTTTGTTGACTGAAATTGTTTGCTTGGGCTTTTGTAGCTAATATTGTATGCGGATCTGGGTCACTTATTGGACAACTTTTGCCTCTGAATTCTGGAACTCAAAATGGATTAAGTTGGATGCTTTTTCCTTCATCACTTAGTCCTCTCCAGGTATGTCTTATGTTTACTTTATTTTCCCCACTGCAGCCTATACATTTGGCTCCTTTCCTGGAGCAACACTAACATGAAAGACATGGACAGCAATATAAGTATTTCTAACTTCTCTCCTTGGTTCTCCAGTCTTAAACAAAAAATATGCTCATGAAATTTAATGCCCTAAATTGGTGTCAATTCAGGAAGAAAGGCTTAGATATCTACAACAAAGGCTGGAAGTCCCCTTTGATGGATCTCGGGTGGAGCATCAAGTAATTTCATTTGATTTTCTCCACTGTTTTTATTATTGTTAATGTTTTGCCTCGATGTCATTGATTTTATGTTCTTTTGGTTTCCAGAATAAAAGCTACTTGATTTAGAAATTAAATTCAGTTTATTTTTATGATAAAGATAAATGAAAACAGCAAATTTAGCACTGGAAACTTTTGGCCAATCAACTGGGATTCTGAAATCGTTCAGTTTGTTGAATTTGAATTTTATGGTGTGTTGAAAAAGTCTTCTGTGAGGAGTTCCTAGAAACTTGTCAACATACAACACAAATTTCAAATAGTCCTATGAACAATTCTCTGTTGCGCCTCTAGTGTCTATTCATGAAAATGCAACATTAGCTTGTGGAGCATCCTTGTTGATATGCTGCGGCATTTCACTTTTTATCAACATGTTCTTAATGCTTGCAAGTAGATTGACATGGGTGTTGGTAGTTTCGTTAGGGTTATGGTTTCAGAAATAGGAAAAATTGAATTAGGATTACCATTTCAATTGTAATTACTAGATCGAAAGAAACTTTAGAGCGGGAAAGAAATCAGATGTATATGCGTTTCACTAGCAGAGTCCTGGTAATCATTTGTGCAGGAAAGGAATCATTCCATATTCTATGTTTTGAACTTCTGAACTGCTTTGGAATTCTGATAGTACATCACTTTACTCTTGTTTAACCATTCCAATGCCATGTGACTTTAAAGACTTAGCTCCACCCAAAAAAATACCACTCTTTAAGAGAAACTAATCTAGACCATACACTGCTAATTAAACAGTAGAAAATTAAGGGAAAAAAACCATGCTGATGGGATAATAGGGGATAGGTATACAGATTATAGTGTCTGTAGAAGGAAACAGAAATCTTAACTTGTGTGGTGCACTTTAGAGCGTAAACATGTTTGTTTGATATCACTTTGTTCTTATCAAAAGAATATATATATATAGTTAGCACTCTGCTATTATTGGACCTAGCCCCACCCATACAATGGTTTATAATGCCTGGTGTGCTTCTGATGCTAGTAGGAGATATATAATGTGCGGTGGCTTGTAAAATTTGATTTTTCATCTTATTTTATTGTAAAGTTTGATAACATTTAATCCTTTGGGCTGCAGGATGCACTTAAACAGTTATGGAGGTTGGCTTATCCTGGTAGGGAGCTGCCACCTCTGAAATCGGAGGTCTGGAAAGAAATGGGTTGGCAAGGTACAGACCCTTCAACAGATTTTCGGTATGTGGAGAAACTTACTCAGAAGTAATTATTAATGATTTATGGTTCGTATTGAATTCTAAGCTGCTAACCATACTAATGTAGTTTTAACATTATTTGAAGGGATGGAGGATTTATATCTTTGGACAATCTTATATATTTTGCCAAGATGTATCCGGTTTGTCCCTTTGTTTAAAATGACATGGATCTCTTCTATGTAAAGAAGTTGTTATTTTGAATTAATCAAGACAAAGAAAAGGATTTTTGTTGTCATTGTCTTACTGACGGCCTAAATTTGATATTTAGTTATTGGGTCTTATTCAACAGGACTCATTTCAGAGATTGTTGAACAAACAAGATGGAACCAGAGCTGAGTGGGAGTATCCATTTGCTGTTGCAGGCATCAACATTTCCTTTACGTTGATACAGATGTTGGATCTGCAATCAGGTAATTTATGTTTTTAAAAAAATGAAGTGCTGTTTATTCAGTAACCATTTTGGTGCACTCCACATTCTTGAAAGGCTGGAAAATTGCAAAACGAATTCTCGGTAATTATGGGCCAAGTATTCATTATTAAGGAAATACACTTGCTCACCCAACATCTGACCAGCCATATTTTGTCAAACACATGTATATTTTCTTTTATTCTGCATTTCTATCCTTGATGTCATGTTGTTGAACTTAGTTCATCATGGAGAGAAATTTAAGACCTACATTTTTACACGCAGGAAAGCCATCTTCTTTATCTGGAATTCGCTTTTTGGAACTTCTCAAGGAAGATGAAATGGCATTTGACAACCTTTACTGTGTAGCCTTCACAATGATGGATGCTCTATGGCTTGCAAAGCGAGCTTTGTATATGGAATTTAATGTAAAATTATTCTAACATCTTCTAATTTATGGCATGGATATCATAAATGATCTATGAGAAAATATATAATCTCGATACAGCTTATACTATAGTTGTTTCATTGGTTTTATTTATTTGTTTGTTATATTTTTCAGGATGTATTGAAATCTACAAGAACACAGTTAGAGCGCGAGCTTGCACTGGAAGATGTCTCCAGTGTAAAAGATTTACCAGCATACAATCTGTTGCAAAGATGATCAGATCAGGCTATTGAGTTATGAGATACATCATACATCAATGTTTTTTCATTTTTCTAACGGGTTTCCAGATGGAGGATTGTTTATAAAATGCTGTGACCATATCTGTGAGACTGTAACATTACAACTTTCAATTCTCGTTATCATGGAAAGAAGTATAATTTCGTCATGAATTTCTTTCTTATTTTATTTTCACGACTTTGCATTAAAGATCCATGAGAGAATATGGCACTTTAGAAGAATGATTCGAATGCTAAATAAATTATAAACTATTCATCTATGTATCCGCTGCTCGGAAGCGTTTTCTTGATTCTTGCAAACCATCTTCATTTGATGAAATAAATTACTGTTTCTTTTCCTGAGCTCATAAAAATGATATACTCTCTCTGTGTTATGATACAAAGTATACAACATTATTATTATAATTGTTATCATATATATAGGACTCTAAAAATTTAAAGTAAGGTTTAAATATTGTAAAACGTTAAATCCATACATGTTTGGAGCTAACACTTAGTAGCGGCAGACCACTTTCTTTAAAGGGTGAAAAAATAACACAGCCGGATTGTAACAAGAATTAAGCAAGCATGCTTCAAACTTATTTAGGGCATGCAGATGCAGTAACGTTTGACACAACACTTCTGAAAACACTCCTTGGGAACTTGTTTAATGTTTGCTCCTGCCAGATATATTTGACAGGCACAAGACACAGAGGAATCTTCTTACGGACAGTAAGACCAGCTTCCTCTTCCAAGCAAATATCCTCTCTCTTCATCCCATCAGGAAGTTTTCAGTCAAAATGATAAAGAAGATTTGCCAGCACCAATTCGACAGTTGCAGTTGCCACTGTTATCCCTGGACAAATCCTTCTACCTGCACCAAATGGAACAAACTGGAAATGTTGTCCTTTGAAATCAATGGCATTATCAGCAAATCTCTCGGGGTAGAACTCCTCTGGATTTTTCCAAGTTTTCGGATTTCTGCCGATTGCAAATGCATTAACTCGGATTCTTGTATTCCGGTGAATATCATATCGTCCAATCTTGAATTTTCCCATTGTTTGATGAGGAATCACTAGCACGGTTGGTGAGTGTAACCTTGAAGCTTCTTTGAATATCATTTTCAGGTACTTGAGTTTTTTGCAGTCACTTTTTGCAACCATTGGCTTCTTTCCTACGCAGCTCCGTATTTAAGCTTGCAACTTTTTCATAGCTCTAGGATTCTTGATTAGCTCTGTCAGTGCCCGCACGATGGTAAGAGAACTGGTGTCTATTCCACCAAGAAATATGTTCCAAGAAATTGTAGGAGAGTCTTCCAGCGTCTTGAGTGAAAGGCCTGCTGCAGCACTCGAGATCATGAATTTTGGGTACCTCTTTCGCAGTTTCCGGGGATAAGACCACAAGAATAGGAACTTTGCCTAGTTTTAACATCATGACGGGGCCATATTTTTGAGACAATTTCTTAAGAGAGCGCTGAGGCAATTTACCGAGTTGGTGCAGATTGCCTATTATGGGAAAGCTTTGGAGGCCCTGGAGGTTGGTTAGGGTTTCTCTTTTTGAGATTGAACACGATGAGTATCGGAAGAAGAAGAAGGTGGTATGAGGGAAGCCAATCTAGAGCTAATGGTAAGAGTGCCATTTTTGAGGTAAACGTTTCTTCTGCTTTGCATGTACGACGATGGCCCTAGCTTCTCTTATAAAGGCATAAAATAGAAATTCCCACGAAACCACGAGCTTTTTTGTTTGTTTATTATGTTAATTCTGTGTGATTGTTTATTAGATAGTCTTTGCTACAATACCTTGGGTATGGATTATTAATTATATTTTTTACAACGTAAAATGTGAAACATTTTCTAAAAAAATTAAAAATTTTAACACAAAATTTTGAAATAAGTAGCGTCTAAATTGAAATATAAAAGATAAAATATAATATGCAATGAATTTCTTGAATAAATAACGAATTTGTGTAACATATCTCAGTTCATTTAACACCATCTCCGATCGTTGGTTTTTCCTGTTCTCGGGCCGTCTTGTAGCAGCTGATTTCTACAGAGGTTACAAGGAGAGACTGAGACATGACGAGGTCGTCCGCATTTGTTGAAAGTATAAATATTATCTTATAGAGTCCTTGTACCCTACACTTCTATTGCTGTTGATACATGCATTGTCATGCAGGAAATTTTCCAAAATGGCTACATTTTGAGTCCATAACGATTCAATTCTACAATGAATGATTTTGGAAAGTTTCTGCTTCTGATTCTGTCTTGGCAGTACTGTATAATGGGAGGAATCCGTCTAATTCACAGCTTTTTTTTTTTTTTTAAAAAAAAAAAAATTATAATCCATTGTAGAATTGTAACAAAAAGAAATTTATAAGTGCAAGTTTTGAAGTGATATATATATATATATATATATGTAGGAAATTTTCCAATATGACTATATTTTGTGTCCATCTCCGTAAGAAATTTAATTTCTTTGGTAAGATCGATAATTACACTCAACTATTCCAACTACGGATACGTATAATATGTGTCGTGTAGTCAGTTCCTTTCAACTAGCCAAATTTCTGAAAGTATATGATATCAGTTTTTTTTTTTTTACTAAATATTTCAGATCTTACAATTTATAATATTTTCTTAGAAATTATCGATTAAATTAATTATTATTCATAAATATGAGAAAGAATAATAAAACATAATATATATATATATATATATATATATAATACAGTTTAATACGTTGACTATGGTTTTAAATTGTGTAGATGATAATTCAAAAAAAGGAAAATAAAAAATCTGTGCGGTGAATCTCAGATCAAACTCCATCGCATATCTTGACTTGTCTTGCCCTAATTTTCTGTCTATCCACAACAGTATATCACTGGCTCTACTTTTCCGCTCTCCAAACAAGGACTATTGAAAGGAACAACACAATTCGGATTGACCCTTGTCTAACAAAACTCACCAATTGAATATTTGACACACATCACTCTTCGGTAGTTTTATAAAATAAGTATTTCTTGTTTTATAAGTCAAATATAAGATACAAAGTGATGCTAATTCCGAGCTATTACTCAATATATATATATATATATATATATATGAGTAAATTTGTGGCTTAAATTAATTGAAGGTTGGTGGATTAAGTGGCCAAAGCTTATGGGTAAGTTGGTAGAATTTATTGTCAATCTACCCTTAAAGTCACAATTTACTCTTTGATTTATCTTTCTCTTTCTCTTGTAAAATTTTCAAGAATCCGTAAATGCCATCTCCAGTTATGAACTTCTGGCCACGTTGGTGGTAATTAAGTTACGTCTTCTCCAAGCATCTATTATGCTGTTGTGGATGAAGTGCAGCGGTTTAAGGTACTTTACGAGATGAAGTAACACTAAAACCGATTTACAAACAATATTGATCGTCATTCTATGTATATGTATTCAGTTAATCAACTACCAAAGATGTCACTCTACCATAGATTTTAAATATCTTATTGAGGTTTGTTTATTTCATGTAAAGTCCAGTTAGGCTGAATTTCTCAGTCTAGCCACTACTAGCAAGATATGTTCCAACCACAAAAAAAAAAAAAAAAAAAAAAAAAATGAATATATTAGAGATAGACCATTAACTCAGATGTTCATAAAAAAAGAAAAAGAAAGAATGAGAGAACTTTTTTAAAGGAAATTTTAATAAGCTTGCTTATTCTTTTCTTATTTTTTTTGATTAAATAAATATTTATCTCTATTAATGAAAAATTATAAAAGGTGTAACAAATAGTTTATAATGTTTTTTTTTCTTCGTTTCTTTGATATTTTGCATTTAATAATTGATTGGGCAGTGAATCCACCTAATAATATCACTATCCTTATATATCACAACATTTTTGATTTTGTTGGAAATACTTAATATTAACTTTGTAAAAAATTTACTAATAAAATTTAGCATGATAAAATCTAGACAGAGGAAACAAAAGTGTAGTGCACATTTGTCAAAAAAATTTTGTAGTTCTTCTTTAGCAACATATTATGTCCCCTTGATGAAATTGTACCCTTCAAGATAGTAAATATTAATTTGTCGTGTCGTGGAGTATATCAACAAATTATTAGTGGAGCATAGATTTTTAGCATCAATTGTTGGCTTTACTCGAGCTTAGGGGTATACAAGAAGCTAGGTTGCATGTACCATACATATGATAAATAATTGATCGCAATCATATATATTTTCTGCTTACTTTGTGCAGGACAAAAATATTAAAGTAACTTAAAAAAGTAGCAGACGAAATTTTGCTTTATGAGTTGTTATGAGATTATTGTATTATTGTAAGTAAACATATATTATGCATGTGAATCAAGGTGAATGAGTTTTAGAGAACTTAAGCAAGTTTTTAAAGTGGCCCCTGTTAATAAAGGATAACAAAGAAAAAAAAATATTTCTCTACATGTCCCCTTCATTCTTTTTCCCCCGTTTACTCTGTGGAATTTTTATATTTTTATATTCTAAAAATTAAAGTAAATAATCTTTTATATAGTTTTTTTTTTATTTTTCTTTTCTTATTATACTCTTATACATATTTCTTTTCTACGAAAGATTAGACTTCCTTTTATTTATTTGATCATAAAATTATTTTATACAAGAATTCTTAATTCTTGAGGGTTGGATAACCTTCACATGAGGAAGAAACTAACTCAATATAAAAAAAATAATTTATGCTGTGAAATAGGTTGGCTAGGATTAGGCTTACCCAAAAAATATTTAATTAATTTTTTTAACCGGGTATTATAGTTCGGGTCTTATTTAGTGCATAATATTGAAAAAAAATAGTATTGCATAATTGATTTTAGATTTGAAATTTCTAATTTTAGGCTAAATTTTAGAACCCTAGGACCACTCTAGTGGTGAATGAGTTTTATAAAAATCATAAGATAGTTAGGATCTGCATAACTAATTATTCATAAATTTTACATTAATCAACTGGAATAAACAAATTCAAAATCTATCATTCTACAAAGATAATAAGATATATGTTTAACTCCATACGAATGTTAGTGAGCAGGTTAGAACTAAATTTGGATTATAAATTCATAGAGAAAACTATACCCAATTTGATACATGATGGTGGATATAATAAATCCTCAATTGCTTGGAAATATGTAGTATCTCCTCATATTTACTTCAGGACTAATAAATTCTTAGTGGATAAATTTATTATTCGTATTAAAATATTTAACCGGCACTCACGATAATTTTTCCTTTCTATATAACGATCATGTGGGTTTGATAATATGTATAATATTTTCTAGTTTAGACGAGCACAGGTAAAAACAGTGAAGCACTGGTTTCACGGATTTGTAGAGAAATTGAATTAACAACAAAGAGGAGAGAAAGAGATTTTTAATCTGTATTCTAGAGAAAATTAAAATAACAATACCTCAACTCCAATAAGAAAACTTGACACTGCTTAAGATGATGCAACTTCTTGAATTATTAAAATTACAATTCAATTCTATAGTCTCAATGGAGTTCTTCTTGCCGATCGGACAAAAAAAAAAAAAAAGAAGAAAAAAACAATTATTAAGTCTTTATTGCCAACAGGAATCAGCGAGCAAACAAAGTACAATTCGATGAGGATTTTTAAGCATTAATTGAACCTTAATATCTTCATTTTAATTGCAAGTAGATTCTTCAGTGGACTTCAAGAGCCACTTATTGAGTCGTGCGGATGCTTTATTCACCTAGAACAGGAAACAGTAGTTGCCATTAAATGAATTAAGCCTTCGAAGTAATACAATAATGTATTAGAGACATTGATGCAATTACATACTGATGATGATATTAGTAACTTCGTTTGGTTTACCTCTTTATCCCAATCGGTTTTCCAAGTAACATAGCCCAGCACAAGTGATTGCATTACAACTCCAAGAAGCATTCCAATCCATATACCCTGAAAATTGAAAGAAGAATTTCTAGCATGTGCAATGTTCTCAAAATTTAATTTATAACAAATTCAAACTGTTGCTCATATGCCATCGAACTGTTGTAAATTCAAACAAGATCATCTTTTATTTATAATTAAAACTAATTAGTAACACGAATTTCTGAAGGTCTCTAAGTATGTGAAGGGCAAATGATAATATATTCCTTATAAATATAAGATTCAAATGTCAGATGCATGATTTGTGATCTATAAATATTAACCACAAGTTTAACAAATCCAACCAAATTAAGGACGACAACTGGAAAATTAAGAGAACCAATGATCGCCAGGCAATGGCCCAATCATTGATGGAAAGTAATCCCTCAATGGATTCTCAAAACCTAAATAGGCTATCCTATTATACTTTTTTCAACGACAAGAAGGAAAAAAAAAAAAACAAATAGCATTTTACCCTAACATTGAGATTAGCCACATATCCGAGAAGTAAACCAACAGGCACCCCGATGAAATAATAGCAACCGATGTTAATATATGCAACCACTTTCTGCCGCCCAGCGCCTACTGCCACCCCTGCAATAAAGAACTAGTTGCATGTTATAAACTTAATCTACTGAAAAAGTACATGTGGGTAAATAAAACTAAGTTGTAATTTGTTGCTATTAGCCGGTTTAAAAGGTAAGACCTCTTAAATGGTACAAGAGGTTCATATTATTGAATCTCTCTAGTGTTATAGAGTTGTGAATTTTTACTTTGTAATAATTACAAAAGCTAAAAGGAAGAAAAAAAGAAAGAAGCTGTAATCAAAGTTACATGCCTGAAAGTACCGCCTGGATACCGTTGAGCAAAACCGAGAAAGCTAGTAACACAGAGAGGCTTGTAACAGATTTTGCTACTTCATCATCACTAGTAAAAAAGTAAGCAATTTTACGGCTGAACACTAAACAGACTGTGAAGAAGAAAATTCCAATGATAGTTGTAGTAATGATCGCGACTTTGACTGAAAATATTGCGGCTTTAGCATCTCCTCTTCCCAGTTCGTTTGAAATCCTCACACTTAAAGGGGAAAAAAGAAATAAGAAAAACATTTACTTGTTGATTGAAGGAACCGAGTTTTTGGAGATGAGTGATTGAAGACATACCCAGAGGCAGCAAGAAACCCGAAGCACAGCATAAATTCCCAAGAGATGATATTGAGACTACATAACGACAATTCAATTTAATATAATTTGGCATCAAAGCTTTAAAGGAAAGAGATATTCTGACAGTGATTTAAACTTACCAAATGGAGAATGCAGAAATCTCAAGTGTGGCATTTTTCATATATCCAGCCAGTAGGACTAAAAGAGCATTGTACCAAAACTCTAAGCTATAGCGGATAATGAGCCACCAGAAAACATAATAAGATGATGGTTAATTAGGACAAAACATAATAAGATGATGGTTAATTAGGACATTAAAATAGAAGTGGAAAGAAAATGATTAACCAGTACATATACTAATCATCCCAAAACAGCAAAAAAAATCTTAGGCATTACATTTTGGGATGATAGTAATGAACTTACCAAAGCATCACACCTGAAGATATTGAGAGCTTCAAAATAGGAACTAAATCAATAAAAGCAGCAGAACTAAATCCCTTCCATGTATTGGGACACCAACCACCAAAGACATACACAAACAATCCAATTACTATTAACCAACTTGATATTATCATTGCACTCATTGCACCAGGGATACCCAAGTTCAGTTTGCTCACGAAAATCCATGACAAGAGCAGATGAACAACAAATGAAACAGCAGAAAGCCATCCAACAATCATGTTTTTCAGCTGTGCTTGTAAATACTTTTGGGTCGTAAAGCTAAAGACGAAGAAGTAAAGCATGCCGATGAACCATATGGAGATGTATCCGGCTCCATTTGCTATGTCTGTTTGTTCTCCAAGCTGTTTGAAAATGTCTGCGGCGAAGATGAATACAGGAAGCAATAGAGCTCCGGTAGCAAAATTGATGACCCATGATCTTTGCAAGTATATACCCATCATATGGTATTGCCCTGCTCCAAATGCTTGCCCGCACAGTGTCTCAGTTGCACTTGACATGCCTATCTACAAAATTAAAATTGGAAAGATTACAAAAAAAAAAAAAAAAAAAATGATTGCATGAGTGTATGAGCTGATTATTTTGAAATTTAATTTGGATGTCAATCTCTACTATGTGTTCTATCTCACCCTCTTGGTTCTTTTAGTGTTATTACTTGCATTAAGCTATGGAGCAACTTATTGCCCTTAATATACTCTTTCCATTAAACCTATAAAATATTCTACTTCTAATATTCTTCTGATTTTGGCAGTCCCAAAATTTAACCAAGCTAATCAATGCTATGTGTAGTAAGGGTAGATTTTTTTAGATTTCAGTTCGCTTTAAGTGTTAGAATTTAGTTACGTGCACCTGTTGGCTACAATATGATCTGAGACACTGTTTCTTTGGTGGGGCTCTTGATCTCGGAGTTGGGCACATAAATCTCATTTTCGAGTATTTCAAAAGAATCAAACCCATACAATTTTTCAAAATTGTTAACTATATTATAAATAATTGTAGAACCACTGTATTTTCAGGCCATTTTTTATGCGTATAACAGTAACTTTCTCGATATTCTTTCATTCAACGCTTTTAAGATTATAAAAAATAGAAAAAAAAAGAACCATTACATTATAATAATGGTTTTCCACTTGGGACAATCATTATGCAATTTGCAATAAAAGGAAGCATAATTAAAAGATGAAGCCGATGCCCCTTATAAGAGATCACAAAAGCGAGGCTAGGGAGAAGCTGATACCCTTATCAATGTTTTCAATTAAGCGAAATCAGGAATAGGTTTCAGGAAGAAGCGACTCCCAAAAAATAATAAAGAAAAAACTATGACATCAATAAATACAAAAAAAAAAAAAAATAAATAAAAACAAAAATTGGGTTGAAATAACCTCACGTAATTAAAGAAGCAGCAAATGACAAATCATTTGGTAAATATTTCATAAGATGCCTTTCTTCATAGTCATGGGTTCAAGAAATGAAAAGCAATAACACTATGTAACAAAAATATTTTTAGAAAATAACAGAGAAAAGTGAATGATACAATAGCAGACAGATTAAAATTTGAATTTTGCATGATGCCTTTGTACATAAGGATGAGAGATAATGATGTCAAATTGTAGTGGAACAAAGAAGAAAGGGGGTGAATTATGTCTACAGATAACACAAGTTTAAAATTAAAAATGCTAATATATAGTAAATATAAACTTTGAGTGGATTTCTGGTGGAGAAGTGCTCTCCCGGTCCCCAATCCCTCCATTTGTGCCACATCGTTAAAAGTGCAATTGAACAATTTTGATAACTGAAATTACGAAGAAAATTAAAGAAAAAATATGGTGTAAAAAGTGCAAAAGATAGATTACAAAATCTTACCAATATCCCATTTGAAAATCGGACTGCAATGATCTGTATGAGTGCATAAGCTGCAAGTTCGACCTCACCAAGATGTCCAATAAATCCTTGTGTGACCACAAACATTCCATATTGAGCTACCCTGGTCAGCATTGCCGGAAATGCTACTCTCCATATTTTTTTCGATTCTGTCCAAATCCTTCCTTTTAAATCACTTATATCTTTTGCTTCTGAGCCTAGAAGTCTCTCTTCCATCTGAATGCTTCTAATCCTATATACGAAAGCAGAAATAATAGTTTTGGCTAAGGCAACAATTTTACCTGTTGGTCACTACTATACACAGGAAATTAAATCGATGTTGTCAAATTCAAAAGGGAAGTATTTGGATAGAAAATAAGAATAGTTATACACGAAAACACTGCTCCAAATCTATCTAGTCTGCTGAAACAATCATGATCGGAAAAAAATTAATCCCCATATTACAAATATATGCAAACCCAGCTGGAAATAACTGATACTAAAAGATAGAAGTCCTCAATTCTGAGAAGGGTGTATGATAATAGGGCCTATAGGCACTCATACTATTAATCTATTTATATGTTTTACATGTGGAAGTGTATATAAATACCAAACAAGTATGCATATTGTGTTTCCATTGGTGCGTGCATACTTGCACGTGTATGTATGTGCATACGTGCGAGCCTGGGTGAGGGATTAGCGTGCCACTCTTAAGGTTCTGTATTATTTAAAGGCGCAGTAAGTTTTTGTTGATCAGATAGTACAAGGAATTAGATGCAGGGTGTTTAATAGTTTCGGCATTAGTTTCGAGGATGAACATTGCGCGTGAGTATTATAAATGCATGTCTGTCTGTTGTAGTTATAATAAGGGCAAGTGTCTATATGTAGTGCCAACTGCAACTCTTTGAATAGCTACAATCATATAAAGGTAGTTGATTTTAAAAAATTAATTTTATGACAAAAAAGTAATTCAGTTAATAAAATAAATTTATGGACAAGAGTAACTCCAATTAATTTAGGACGACACTGTTGATCGACAATGAGGTAGACTGTTAGGTGTGGAGAAAACACTATCAAAAGAAACGAGAGAACGGGAAAGAAGATACCAAGAAGATATCACTTTTACATCTTCAATGCAAGCGGTTCTAGATAAAACCACCAATATGATTCATATAAATTGATAGAGAATCAATATTGAAATCTTAATGTTTTAGTCTGAGCTATCCCATTAACATGAAATCAGAACAAAGTTTTTGTGCTCGAACCCTGAATATCAAAAAGAATGCACATGGTTCATATATATGGCCCCAGGAAACCTAGAGTTGTAGGTTTCGACGCCAAAAAGATCACGAAACATGCAGTAAATTGGTTCGATCATGCTCATTGCCGCTGTAAATATTGAGAGAGAGAGAGAGGAAACTTACTTGGCCTTGTAGTTCCTGTTCGAACCAGGATGGATTCTAGGGTTTGTGCTGTTGGTATCAGAGCTTCAGGCTTAAGAAATTTTCCACTCCACGAATACAGAGAAAGAGGTAAGATTAAGAGAGTCAAGAATCATGAAGGAAGGAAAGAAAAATATCTGTGTATTGCACAATGTACGACAAGAAAGAGGAAACGAACACCACTCGTGATAAGTAATGTGGGGGAAGTGCGGTTGGTATATTTTCTTTTTATTTCTTAACGAAAATAAACTCAGGGCTCGAGCGAAGTTGACAGCAAGAGACAAAGCAGCATAAAAGAATAATTAATTCATGAACCAAAAACATTTGGGATGTCGTTTATTACCCTTTTCAAAGGCCATTTAGTTATACCTAGAATTTGTTATTGTTTCTGTTTTAAAAGAGTTGTGTGGGATAGTTGTTCCCATGTCAATATGTCATCACACTTACGTCATTACTATGTACTCTTGCTTAATGCATTATATTATATATGATTATAATCACATTATAATGTGATGCAAATAACATAATTAAAAACTAACCAAAGACAGCCATTTTCTATTTTCTTTCATTATTAAATTTACATAATTTTGATTCATAATAAATTATTTTAATGTGGAAAATCAATTAGCCAAACGTTGTCTCTCCTTTGTGGCTGTTATTTTTTACGGAAATATTATCAATAAATTTTATTCAAAAACATTTTTATACATCCATAATTATCTGATTCATCATCTTGTAATTATTTTGAAAAATAAAATTTAATTTTCATAAAAAAGAAGTTAACTGTAAGAATGCTTTCATATGTAAAGAAAGAGATTATTGGTTTGCGAAAGATTTTATTTTTCTATAGTATTATTTCGTCATCTAGAATATCTTAAGAGATTACTTTGTTTCTATAGAAGACAATTAGTGGGATGAATAATTCATTGATTGATGAGCCGCAGCTCAGCCTGTGACGCTATATCCTCTTTCTTTCTCAATCCTTTTGTCTTCCAATTGATACATCATATATCAGTTCTTTTGTTTTGTCTTGAAATTAATTAGTTTATAATAAAAATGCGCGAGGAAAACTAAGAATTTATAAGAAAATTTTACTTTTAAACAAGTTGACATTTTATCTGTAGAATATAAAAGCATTGATTAAATTATACCTAAGAGCATATATTCAGTCATTTAGATGGAGGATCTCCTCAAACTCATAAATCGCCTGTTGATCAATCAACATGAGATTTTAACTTGAACTCAATGAATTCGGTAAATCTTTATGCATAATAGTGTTACGCTAGATTACCATCAACAAGTAAAAGAATTAATACTCGGACAAAGAAAATCAGGCACCTGATTCATTTCTTGTTTGGTAAAAAGGTGTGGGATATGATTATCGATTGGTATAATGACTCATTCGGTCCCTTAAAGGGACGCATTACTTTTAAATTATTGATGCGTCGGCCCGGCCAATGTGAATATTAGTTGAAAAGATGGTAGAGTTGAATGACAGATTCACGAGCCACGAGCATATATTCTGTTCCAAGTATATCAGACGCATGCAATCATGAATCATGCATGCAAATACATGCATGTTGTTCATTTTGTGGGATTAATTTTTAGTTATTTTCTCAGAATATTTTAACATATGGAAGAAAAACTCGATGCCTTTTGTACTTCTTAAAAAACCAAAATTGTTTCTTTTCATTGATTGTGTGATGGATGTGTTCAAAATTTTAAATAAATGAATTAATTTTTTAGATAATTTTCATTAATAACATGTCCAATTAAATTCAAAACAATAAAATAATTTTTCTTTTAATAAATATAAAATTATGTAACTTAATATTAAAAAATATTCAAGTTAGTCTAAAATTTTTAATGAAATCAATTTTTTTTATTCATATAAATGAATAATATATTTTTTTTATTATTTATGAATACTTTTAAGCTTCAAGATCCAAATGTTATTATCACAATTAGTAATATATAATGTTTTTGAGGCAAGACTCATTAAATATTAGTATATATTAATTATTTTGAGATCCTTTGGAATAACATTTAATTGAATATTTTTGTTTTCTTCATTATCCAAGGAAATTTTATTATTTGCACGTCAAATCTCTTTATTTCTATCTATCATTTCCACGTTTAAAAAAAATCCTTTTTTTTAACATATCTTTTTCTATGTATAATGTCTTTTGTATATTCTACCAGTTAAATTCGCTGCAAGTTGAGAAGTTAAAAATAAAATATAATCAAGGTTGTCTCTTCATTTCAAATATTCAAAATAATATATGATTTAAATATCTTTTAAATATAAAAAATTCGCATTAATTATTGAGTTTGAGAGAGGGCTTCTTTATATATATATATATACACACACACACACACACACACATACATAGAGAGAGAGAGAGAGAGAGAGAGAGAGAGAGAGTATATGTTGTAACCAAACCTTTAATAATAATAATAATGGTGATGATGCAGAAGGTGATACGATAGGAAGAGTTCTTCTTCAATAGTGGGTGCTGTTAAAAGGAAATGCCAACCTGTTTTAATTAAGCTGATGTGGCAGTAAGCCTACTGGCTGAGTTGGGATTCTGTTAAAAAGTTTTCACGACTTAGTTACTTTAGTTAATTGAATTGAATTGGGAGTTGAAAACAACAGTATATATAAAAAAATAAAAAGAAGTTTATTTTCTCGTTGAGTTAGAAGGCTGGGAGAAGAAGTAGAAAAGAAGACTGTTTGTTGCTATTCTCGTCTTTGTGCTCTTTGTTGAAAAATTTTCCAAAAGTCAACAATTTTTTTTTAATAATTTTACTAAATTAATTTCTTTCATAATTTATTAATTAAATAAATTAAAAATAATATTAGTCAACAAAAATATTTTCATAACCGAATCATAGTTATAATTTTATTTTTTTATATTTATTTTCGAAGATCATAATTTAATTTTTATCGTATATTAATAATTTAATTTTTCTCATTCATATTTTAAGGAAAGTGAGTTTATTTTTACTTGTTATATGAACACTTTAATTATTATTTTTGAATAATCTTGTTAGAAAACATGGAAAAACATAGTAAAATATAGGGGATTATGGCTTAATTTTGCTTTGAATTTGGGCAAAAACTGAGGAGGAAAGGAGACAATTTCGGTTACCCGTGATGGCAATTTAAATAATTTCTTGGATTTCGGCCACCACTTGGGGTGATGGAAATTGGATTTCGACCACTAGTTGTGGTGACTGAAAATCTAATGTATTTTTGGTCAATGGGATCCAAATATTTGTATTGAAAATCAAGTTAAATTAATAAAAAGACCCGTGACCACCAAGATAAAGAAATAAGAAAAAATAATTTAGACCCACCATTAGGTTCTATTAATTTACTCCACAAGATTTTTCAGGAAAATATTTCTTTCGTCAGGTAGCTCGAAAATTCCAAAATCAAAATCTTTGAATGATCTACTGTTAATTTTCTGGGGACAGCTCATCATCAATTGGTTCTATTAAATTGTGTCCCATCATTGCACAGTATTCATCAAAACACATCACAAATTTTGTTTGATATCTGGAATTAATTGGTATCTGTACGTAACTATCAGAGTTTGGATTTAGAAAGTTATGCCGCCTACTGTTTCATGCTTCAACCGAAATTAAATAACAAGCGGGATAATAACATTTGGATCCTTAAATTTTTCATGTTTTATCAATTAAGGACATGATTTGTCCATTTGAATTAATTAGGTTATTGACCCATTAAAATAAACCAATATGATAGTATGTATTTTAGCACAAGAATATTTTAATTAAAGGATAATTTCATATTTCACTTAAGGTTTGACTCATTTTCATATTGGTCCATAAATTTTTAGAATGCTTTACATGCTCTTTAAAATTTGAAAATTGTTACACACTCCCTCAAATGTGTCATTTATCTCTTTAAAGTTTGAAAAATACAACATACCACTCTCAAATTAAAATGACTTCCCTTAAGTTTGAAAGAATAATTATATAATCATACTCCAAATATTAGTATAATACTATACTCTAATTTGTATAATATTAGAACATTACACATAAAATCTTAAATTTTTAAAATTACATATAATTACTCTAACTCAAAACTGTTATAATTATGATGAAAAGACTTAAAAACAAACACAAAATTCATGAGATAAAATTATTTAATTTATTTAGTTGAATATACATAAAATAATTTTATTTTATTTTATCTCATCAATTTATTTAGTGTCAAATTTTTTAATAATAATTATAATAATTTTGAGTTAATTTTTATTGTGTTTTTAAAATTTAAAGTTATGTGTAATATTTTAAAATTATATAAACTAAAGTGCATTTATTCAAATTTAAAATTAATAAAAAGTGAATAAAATTCTCAAATAATAACATAAACATTCAAATTAGGATAGAATAAACAAAACTAGGCCATCATAATGTATATATAAAGCACTACCATAATGGATAAAAATGTAAAGAAATTAAAATTTAAATACTATTTTAAAGTAATCCAATATTTTTATAAATTATAAAAATTAGCAAAAATTTTTAAAATGTAACAAATAGGTTTCCTAAATATTTTTGTGAATTATAAAATTAAAAATTTTTTTTGAAATATTATAATAGGTCGATCCATACGCACTTACTGGGCCAATTTTGGTCACCACAATTGGCCTTTTCCATTAATTTCAATCACCTCTTTAAATTTCAATTTTTGGCATCTTCATTTACCTTCTAGCTAATCAATAGTATCTTTTTTGGCCTCCCAAGTTTATCAAATTATTTTTCATTTTTTAGTAACTTTCAATAAGTTTTTGACAAAAATTTTCAACAATATTTTCAAAAACACAACAAAACCAAATAAAATCCAAACAAAGTCAATAGCACCAACATATTCAATACTTACTAAAGCAAAATAACATTATTTCAAACAAAAAAATTTCAAATTTTTGGCAACCATCACCATATTCTTGGCAAAAATATACTAAAATAATAATCAAAATATACATGCGATAAGTCAATATTAAACCTACCTAAGTTATATGTGCAATGCCAACTTTAAAATTTTTTATCTACAACTTTTACCTTTTGTCAGAATTGGAGTTTACTGAAAAATATTTTAAAAAAATGAGAGTCCAAATGAGAGAGATTAAAAAGAAAAGAAAGAAAGTTTATATTTTGGGTACATGGGTATTTTTATCCACAATTATCATTTTTGACTTATTTGAATAATGAATTATGAAGTAGGCTAATTTGATAAAATAGAACTCAAGAGTAGTGTTAGAGTAACATTTAAGACCAAGATGCTCAAGTGTTTTCACTACTATAAATAGGGACATTTCAGGAGGGATTACTTAGAGAGAAAAAGCAGAAAAAGGAGAAATCACCACTTGATCACGAGGATGTATTAATAATGACAGATGAGGACTTTCAATATGCATTCATGCTTGTTGTGTTCATGAACCCATACAAAGGTAAGTGGATGTTGGATTCAGGCCACTTTTTTCACACGGGTCCAAATAAATATTTGTTTTCTACCTCAAATATGTTAGAAAAAGGGAAGGATTTTATAAAAAATAATATAGCATTTGATGTGAGAGAAATTGGTACCATAAGCATAAGAATGTATGATATAGCATCATTAAAGAATTAAATAAAGTTTGATTTGTCCCTGAGTTAAAAAGAAATCTAGTTTCTTTAAGCATGCCAGACCTAGGTGTATATAGCTTCAAGGCTAAAAATGGAGTCTTGAAAATTACCAGGGATTCAATGATGATGTTAAAAGAAGTAAGGAAAAATGATTTGAACATCTTTACGAGCATTACCATTCAAGGTAATGTTAACGTAGCAATAGATATGAAAGTTGATAAGATGATGATGAAGTCTAATATTAGGACACTTATGAGAAAAATGACTCGTAAAGCTTAACAATAAGTTTCGTTTGGTGTGGGTGCTATAAGTTCTCTCAAGGCATCTAAATACTACATTTTAGCAACTATTGTAGGGTGAAGTTTGGTGCTGGGACACATACAACACAAAGCATCCTTGAGTATGTACTTTTTAACCTATGAGGTTTTTATGTTCAAATGTTTTAAATATAAAAAATAAAAATAATTATTTAAATTTATGTAAAAATTTTTTATCAAATAAAATTGGACTTACATTTGAAGAGAAATAAAGTTAAATGCAAATGTTTAAACATTTGCCTTCAAGCTTAATTTTTTAATGTTAAGTGATAACTCAATAGTAGGTGCCAATAATTTCATAATATCCCATTAAAAAATCGTATAGTAACAATTTGTATGGGTCACCATAACAAGGTGATGGGTTGAATTTTGATTGCAATAGTATGAATATAATTCTAGATTTAGGCTTAATTTCAGCTGCATAGACATATAGAATACTAGAAGAAAGAAGTGAAACATTTATATGAGTAAAAATAGTGGAATAAAATAGCACATCACCAAATATCAAGTTAGAACAAGAAACAAGAAACAATAGGAAAATTAAAAGAAAACTTTTGGAAAACTTTAATACACTGAGAACTTTTTAATTTTCTTATATTCAATAATGAAGGTACAAAAAGTATTACATATTTACACTTATGAATATAATAATACATATTTCTTTAAAATATTTAAAATACAAAGAAGAGCTTATTCCTTTGATAGCTAAGTATAAAACAAATTTTGATGAATTCTAACTGATTCGAATAAAAACTTTAACTTTTCTTCTTAACTACCTTGATTACACTGCAACTTGATCTTAGACTCTAAAAAAAGTTCGATCACATGCATTGCATCAATATTGTTGATAAACCTCTTAACTCAATTAATTTTGCACTTCTAATTATGATTACTGCATCATGAATGTCTTGTTTTCTTCACAGCTCCCTTTAAGCTTAAGGTTGCAAGCTTAATCAACATCAACATAGGCTTGAATATTATAAGATCCATTAGATGTAAAATCAAGACCATAAGAA
The DNA here is from genome assembly GCA_032401905.1 of Swietenia macrophylla. NCBI lineage: Eukaryota > Viridiplantae > Streptophyta > Magnoliopsida > Sapindales > Meliaceae > Swietenia > Swietenia macrophylla. The sequence continues at coordinate 6,247,836 of CP135571.1, forward strand.
ATAGTAGTCTTGAGATACCTTAGAACCTTTTTACATGCATGTCGGTGAGTAAAAGTTAAAGAGGATAGAAATTGATTGAGCATTTTTACAAAGAGTGCAATCTCAAACCTTACTGATGTCATATTGTAACCCTCTGATGATGCTTCAATAGAAAGACATATTGACAAATAGTTCACTAATCACTTTGGATAGTTTAAGACTAGTTGTCATAATAGTATCACTGTTAAGAAAGCCAAGATCTTTAAATACAAATATTTTACCAAGCTTAGTGATAAAAGTCTCAATAATTTGTTGATTAGAGCAAATGACAAGAATGTCATCAATATACATAAGAGTTAGAAGGACATAAATTATGTATATTGGTAAAATATGATGTATTAGCCTTTGAAATATGAAATCCTCATTGAAAAAGAGTACTTTTGAGCTTGTCATACTAGGCCTTTAAGGCTGTTTAAGACCATATAGAGCTTTATTGAGCTTACATAGATGATGAGGAAGTTTTTTAGTCCACTAGCCTCTTCGGTTGAGGTGTGTAAATAAGTTTAGAGAGATTGCGATTAAAAAGGTATTATTCACATCTACTTGTTTGATTTTTTAGCCATTTAAGACAACAAAGCTAATGATAATTTTGATTGTGGATTTCTTAATTACTAGACTAAAACTGTCAAGGAAATCAACACCTGAAGTTTAAAGGAACTTTTTACCAATATCTTAGCTTTATATTTAAAAATAGTCCTATTTGAAATGTATTTGCTTTTGAAAATTCACTTATTGGCAATAATTTTATATTGAAAAGAAAAATGAACTACTTTTGAAATATTGTTCCTACATAGAGCATTAAATTCCTTGTGCATGGTTTATTTCCAAATGAAAATATTTAAGACTATATAGAGCTTTATTAAGGTTATTGTTAAGAAGATATTGATGTATTATGAGAGTATGGTTGTTGATAATTAGATAAATTGAAAGAAGACATAGAAATAATAAAATTAGATAAACAGACACTAGGAATAATATAAGACACTAGATTCTAACTTTGAAGAATAGATGATTGTGCAAAATATAAGAAGGATAAATAAAATGAAAATTATTCTTCATCAAAACACTACATTTCAAACTATATATATCCTGCCTGACGAATGAACGCATTTGTAACCCTTATGTAATGGATTATAATTGAAGAAAACACACTTAAAAGAATGAAATCCTAGTTTATAAAAATTGTGGCATCTTTTTGAATGAAAAACATGCATTGCCAAAAACTCTAAAAAATGAATAATTAGGTAGACAATTATGAAGCGTTTTAGAAAGGAATTTAGATAGGGGTGATTCATACATTTTATTTACTTTATTTTCATATTTGCATTTTTGGTGATGAAATGTCACTAAGAATCAAAGTTTGTAATCGATTTAAAAGATAAACAATAGTATAAAAGTAGTCCTACTAGTATTGAAGAGGTATGGATGATTAAGCTAATAATGTGAATTCTAGATTAGCTATACTTTTGTGTCTCCTTCCAACTACACCATTTTGGTGGTGAGTATAAGGCCATGAGAATCAATGTTAAATACCATTAGCTTAAAAATAGCTAGAAAAAGTGAGAAACTCCCCTCTCTTTCTTTAAGTCTGTTTGAAATAATTTGATTAGAATCTCAAGTTATTTTTCAATCAAAATTGTAAATTGAATATAAGTGGATAATGCCTTGAATTTGACTTTTAAAGGAAAAATTCTATATATATCTACTAAAAAAGTTAATAAAACTAATGTAATATTAAAAATCTACAATGGCTAATATCATGAAAGGCCTCCACAAATCACTATAGATTAGTTATAATAGTTTCTTGCTCTTAATACTAATTGCTAGAAAATGTAGCTTGCATTTTTTCTTACTTTATAGGTAGTACACACTTGAGAAAGTTTAGTAATATTTATAGAGTTTGGCACGTTACATGCTTTCAATACAAAATTTGATACCCTATGATTTGGATGACCAAGTCTCTTATGATACGAATCAAAAGAAGATTTAAGTAAACATATAAATACTTGAGAATTTTGACTTAACATTAATCTTAAATTCAAGAATAACACAAAAAATACGTTCTGATAAGGTAGAGACATAATTTTTCTCACTACTTGAAGAAGTTTGACTATATTTGTAAATATTATTTGTAGTCAGAGAAATATCTATTGAGGACAACATGAAAGTTAGAGAATAAAAGATATTATCTTTAATAGATGACGATGAGCTTAATAACAGTCTATATATCCCCCTCATAGCCACAAGTCTCAATAGCACAATCTTCATCTTTTTGTCTTTAATTAAACATCAAACACTAAAAAACTCAACAATTATATCATTATCAGAGGTTAGTTGAGAAACTCTAATAAGATTTTTGGTAATTTTTAATACATAGAGTATGTGTTTAGTTAAAGAATAGGATAGTTATGAAAAGTTGATGCACGCATAGGTGTAAAGTGGTTGAACCATAATCTATAATTTTTAAACTTACACCATTACCAATAACCCATTTCTCAAAATTAGAGTAATTATCTTAAGTGTTCATATTGTTTAAGTCATTGTTTATATGGTGATTGCTTGGCTATCAAGATAACATCCCTTATCTATTGGCACACTTTATCCTTGTATATTTTTGATGTATGTTGCTTTGTTTACCTGTTTTTAGCTTGAGGGTAGTTTTATAACTATCTTTGACCTTGCTGAGACTCATTTTGCTAATAAGATGAACTATATTATTAAGGAATATAATCTTTATTGAATTTATGATAGCATATGTTAGTTGTATGTCTCAATTTTTTGCATATCTAACATTATGGTCTTGAAGTTTCTTCTCCTCTATCCTCTAAGTTCTATCAATTTGGCCTGAACTTCCTCTTTGAATTGCTTTTCATCTACCAGTAGCAGCTTGATTAAAGTTAGAATTATATCATTGATGACTATTTTCTCTTTTTGGATCCATTTTTCCCGGAGAATAATTAACAACAAATGTTCCTTGAGTTATGTTTGCATTGTTGGAGTTACATTGTTGAATGTTGTACTCATGAGTTAGTAATACTGAATAAATCTCATGCATACTCGTAGGCTCATTTCTTTCATTTATAAGTATAACCACTAAATTGTACTTAGCACTTAATCCACCAGGCAAGTATAAAGTAAAATCATCTTCAAATAATGGAAAAGTAGCAACTTCTAGGTTATTTGCAATGTTTTTCATTTTGAGAAAGTGGTCAAGCATAGTAAGTTTATCTTTGTTTGTTGATTAAAGTTGATATCACAACTGAAGAACTTTAACCTTAGATTGATATCCAAACTGCTTGGCTAAAGCTTTCCAAATTTCACAAGATTTTTTACACAATGACGAGATTAATAATGTTTTCACTTATAGAAGATGACAACCATCTGAAAGGAGTTAGTCTTAATTACATGATATAATATAGATTTTTCACTTAAACTTCTTTTGCATTACTGGATTTGAACCTTGAAGGTTGAATATGATTTTTATTGATGAAATCTTTAAGACCATTACCTTTGATTGATGAAAGCATTTAAGATCTTAATGTTTGTTCCCCGAGTTTGGTGAGAACTGCAAATAAAAAAGAGTTGTTTCAAATTGATAGATTGACGTGAGTCATTTAAAACACTGATGCCAAGTTAAAAATAAAGAAGTAGTTGTTTGGCTAACAAGAAATAGTAAGAAAACCAAAAGAATTTTGAAAAACTTTAATGTTTTGAGAACTTTTTGTTTTCTTATATTCGCTAATGAAAATACAGAAAGTATAACATATTTATACTCACGAATGAAAAATTCAAATTTTTTTAAAAAACAGAGTAGAGCTTATTCCTTTGACAGCTAAACATATAATAGACTTTAACTTATTCTATCTGATTCAAATTAAAAACTTTTAACTTTCACTTCTAGCGGCCTTGATTGTATTGCAACTTGATCTAACAGACTCCAGAAAAAATTTGATCACATGCATTGTCCTTGTATTGTTTGATAGACTCTCTACTGAGTTAATTCTGCACTGTCAGCTATGATCCCTGCATCATGAATGCCCTATTTCATTCAAAGGTTTATGATCGATTGTTATAAAATAAAAAGAAGAATAAATAAATAAATTTAAATTAAAAACATATATATTATTAATGTATACGTGATGTAGAATTATAAAAAAGTCAGAAGCTATCAGATCAAAAGAGTATTTTAATTCGTAAAAGGTCTTAGATTTTTAGGATGTAATGTATAAAACACAAAACAATGCAGATGAAGTCATGTCATACTATAAACTTTTTATATTTAAAAAAAAATAAGAATAAGAGTTTTGCAAGCAATGATGGATCTGTTTTTTTAGTATTTCTTCTTCTGCATAAGGAAAGATACTGTATAATATTTTTATATACAGAGGTTGATTGCTTTTCAAGAAATGTAAAAAAATTTGTAATGATCTTAGCCTTATAGTTGTGATACGAATGGATGAATTATAGCTTTCAGATTGAATTCTGTTAAAGTAAAGAATATTTCTTCACATGATGGTATTATTCCAGCAATTCACAAATCTTGTAGTGTCCAAGTCACTATCTAATATATTCATCTCTTGTTCTTGCATTAGTAAGTTGCTTGTGTTGTCCTTTTCTTTCGACAGGTTGGTGTACAAAGCTTTTCCCACAACGCCTTCTTTCTTAGTGTTATTTCCTTCTTCAATACTCTCTTTCAAGCTCAAGGTTCTTGGAAGAACTTTGAGCTTGTTTTTAACTTATGAAAATTTGAAAAATGGTAGGACTTTTGTCATGCTATCAATTATCCGATCTTTAGAAGGTTTATACCTGATTTTTAGCTTCCTAGAATTCACTAGGTCACTCGTAAAATGAATGTCAATTTCAATGTACTTGGTTCTTGTGTGGAAGATATGGTTTGTTGCTATTGCTGTGGCACTGAGACTATTATACTAGATCACTAGTGTTTTAGAGAATTTCAAATTTAGTTTATTAAATAACAAAGAAATCCAAGTGGGTTCTACTAAGACAAGTGCCAAAGCTCAATATTCTGCTTCAGCATTTGACCTTGCAATTATACCTTGCTTCTTTGAGTTCCAAGCAATTAGATTTTCTCCAATATAAATATAAAAGCCAGTAATAGATTTTCTATCATCTACATCACTTCTCCAATCTACATCTATAAAAGCAGTAGGGGCTATGTTTGTTATATAATGAAATTCAAGACCAAAATCAATGGTTTCTTTAAGATATCTGAGGACTCTTTTGCAAGCGAACCAACGAGATTAGAGAAGACCTAACATGCATTAGCTTAACTTGTTTACTAACCAAATAAGATATGTCAGGTCTTGTCAAGGTGGCATATTGAAGACATCCAATAACACTCCTGTAAATGTTTCGATTCGAGAATTAAAGTCCTTTTATTTTGCTGAGCTTTACACCAGAATTCAATAATGTGTTAACACTTTTGCATGCTTCCAAGTTTACTCTTTTTAGGAGATCTTTTATGTTTTTGGTTTGTGACATGAATAGACACCCTTTAGATCTCTCAATTTGGATTCCCAAGAAGTAATGCAGTTGCCTCATGTCTTTCAAAGAGAAGGTTTTGTTTAACTCTTCGATAATTTTTTCAATCCGATCATTTCTGCTTCTAGTAACCACAATGTCATTAACATATATCAATATTATGGTTAGATCACATCCTTGTTTTTTAAAGAAAAGAGAGGAATTAGATTTTGAGCAATTGAAGCCCCAATTAAGAAGAGATGCTTTTAATTTATCAAACCAAGCTCTTGGAGCTTGTTTCAGTTCATAAAAGGCTTGCTTAAGCATACATACATGATTTGGCTTATTCAAGTCCACCATGCCTTCTGGCTGAACCATGTTGGCTATTTCTAAAATTTCCCGATTTAAAAAGGCATTGTTCACGTCAATCTGCCTTAATTCTCAATCGAAGCATACAATCAAGTTTAGAATTAGCCTTACTATCAATGCTTTAACGACAGGGCTATAGGTTTCAGTAAAATCTATGCCAAGGGTTTGATGAAAATCTTTGGCCACCAATCTTGCCTTCAATCTAGCTACTGAACCATTAGGGTTTTTCTTCATTTTGTAAACCCATTTGTTCCCCACCAGTTTTTGATGTGCACTATATGGCATTAAGGACCATGTGTTATTTTGAATCAATGCATTGTATTCTTCATTCATGGCTCCATTCCATAAAAGGATTAGCAAGTGCTTGGCTTGTATTTTTTAGTATGATTATGTTTTTAGTTGTGAGATAGGCTTTAGGTTTGAAAACTCCTACTTTGGCTCTTGTAATCGTTGGGTGTGGTGATATATATCTTAACGGCATGGAAGATGTGTTTGGTAATTCTGTATCATTGGGTAAGGAATGTGTTTCTGGTATATGTTCATTTTGAGCATGTATAAGTGAATCAAATTGTGTATGTGACAAAGATGTCTGTGAATTACCTATGTTTGAACTATTACTTGCTGAAGAAGTGGATGAATTTAATGCCTCAGTGGTTGCTGCATTGGTTGGTGTTTCATGAGGACAAAGAAGTGGCTTAAGGTTTGAGTGGAATTAGTATTCTGTTTTGGTTTTGTTTGTTTGAAAAGAGGATCTGTTTTAAATGGAAATGCAATCTCTTTGAACTTAATATTACTTGAAATAAATACTTTTCCTGAATGATGTAAGTAAAGGTAACCTTTGTGTTGAGGACTAAGACCAAGAAGAACATATTTTGAAGAATGGAAATCTATTTTTTGTTAGTTGTATGGTCTTAGAAAAGGGAAACATTCACAGCCAAATATTTAAATAAGGCTTAGGTCTGGTTTTAAGTGGTAAAGTTTCTCATATGGTGTGAGGTTTCCTAAGGTTGGAGTTGAGGCTCTATTGATCAAAAACACTACAGTGCAAAATGACTTTAACCAAAAGGTAAATGGCATATGGGCTTGAGCTATGAGTGTCATCCCTATTTCCACAATATGCCTACGCTTTCTCTCAGCCTTACCATTTTGGTTGTGTGTGTGTAAGCAAGAAAACCGTAGTTGAATACCTTTACTTTTGAAAAAAATGTTCTAGAGCTCTAAATTCACCCCCCATCTCACATTGAAGAGCTTTGACAGATGTATCAAATTGTTTTTCAACATTAGACTTGAAATTTAAGAATGTGTGGTAGGTGTCAAATTTTCTTGTTAAGGGAAAAGCCAGGTGAAGTTGGTGTAATCATCCACAAATATAATGTAATATCTGTCCTTGGTTAGAAGGTAATGGTGAAGGCCTCCATAAATCTGAGTGTATCAATTCTATAGGTATCGAGGTTTTAATTTCATTACTTTTGAAAGTCATTTTGTGTAGTTTACCATACTGACATGCACTGCAAATTTTGAGAATTTCTTTTTCATTGAAACCAGGAGCATTATAGAACTTTAAAGTCGATTTAAGGGCATCGACATTTGGATGACGCATACTTCTGTGCCACAGGTCTAACATGGACTCAGTTCTATAATTGACAATGTTTTCATTTGCACAAAATAAAGAAGATAGCATGGACACTGGTTTTAAAGATTCTAGTTTAGAAGATAACGAAGCATCTGGTATAGGCAATAGTGAGTAGGTTGTATACAGCAGCGTAGAGTCCCTTATCAGCCACTTCTTGTAGCAAGGTGTTCCCCAGATTTTTGTCCTTGATAAAGCAGCATTATCACAATATAAAACAAAAATATTATTATCTTGTATTAATTTGGAAATGCTAATGAGGTTTTTGGTGATCTTGTGTATGTAGAACAAGTGTTTGAGATGTAAGAGTGTGACTGTATGAAGATGTTTAGCAACTGAAATGGCATGACCTATGTGTGAAATTTTCAGTTTCTCACCATTTCTAATAACAAATTGTTCAGGTTCACTGCATCCAGCAGCCAAATTGCGGTGTCCCAAGTTATATGTGATGTGATTCGTTGCACCATTGTCCAGATACCAGGACTGATCTATCTGGTTTTCTAGTGCAGCGACAAAAGCTTCTTTCTAGTCTCCTCTGGTTGATGTTGTTTGTAGTGTGAAGTCTCGACTGAATCGATGCCAACAATTTGAAGCAATATGTCCAATCTTGTTGTAAATTTGGCAGGTGGGGTTTGTTGTTTCGGTTTCTTAGTTTGCCTCATCTTTTCTTTTGCTGATTTGAAGAATTATACCCTTGATTGTTGAAATTTGCATTGAACTGATTATTATAATGGTTTGGTGCTGATTGAATGTTCTGTTGTTTCCTGACCAGTTTTTTTTTTTTTTTTTGGTTTTCACCTGTTTGCGCAAAGTTGGCAGGAGGGTTGGCATTCAGATTCATATTACCATAGACTAGGTTTCTCTCAATTCTGTTTTCAAAACTAAGCAACATGGCATAGACATCCTGGAAAGATAGTCTTTCTGCCCTTGAAGTGATATTAACATAAACTGAATCATATTCACCCCCGAGACCCTCCAGCAGGGACAAAATCATCTCATCATCGGAGACTTCACTTCCAGCAGCACTGAGACTGTCAACCAAAGTTTTCATCTTATAGTAGTATTCATCCATGGTGAGTGACTCTTTCCTGGTGTTCTGGATTTGAGATTTGATTTGCATGAGTCTTGCTGTTGTTTGAGTAGAGAACAAGCTATTCAAGGTAATCTAATCTTCTCTTGAAGACGAGTAATGAGTTGTGGAACTCAGAACTCCTTCAGTCATAGATGAGAGAAGCCAGCCCATTAACATCTTGTCAAGTTTCATCCAGATTTGATAATCAAGAGTTTCTATTATAATTACATTTTGCTGGTCATCTATGGTGACATTCATTCGCCTGGGCACATTTCGGCTTCCATCAATGAACCCCTCCAGATCATTATCTCATATGCTTGGGAGAACCTGTGATTTCCATAGCAAAATGTTTTTGTTGGTCAATTTGATAGGTGTGGCGAATGAAAGGGTATTGGTAGCTTGAGCGTTTTGTGTAGTAGTTAGAACTTGTATTGTACTGATCTAGGCATTAGCCATTGGAATGGCTTTGATACCAACTTAAAAAAAAAAGAAAGAAAGAAGAGTTTTGCAGGCAACGATGGCTCTGTCCGCAATCACTATCTAGTACATTCACCTGCTGTCCTTGCATTAGTAAGCTGCCTGTGTTGTCATTTTCTTTCAACAGGTTTGGTTTACAAAGCCTCTCCCACAATGCCATCTTCCTCAGTGTTATTTACTTCTTCAACATTTAGATTCGTTCCGATGACATTTACAAAGTTTAATAAAAATGGAAGAAGTCAAAGTTTGAACAAATTATCCATTGGTAAACTTGGTAAAGCTACCAGACCTAATTAATATCATGCAATTTAATTCAAACTTATCCACTCTCACTACAATTTGCAATCCATGGCGAAAAAATAGTGTCCTCTTTTCATATACAAAATTTAAATTAACTTTAAGAAAGATACTAATTGAGATGGAGAAAAGATCTTAACTGAAGTGAGAAAATAGTACTAATTTTATTATTTAAAAAATAATAAATATGTAATCTTGAAAATAATTATAATCTTTAATTGTTAAAAAATTGAGAAAAAGCTAGAGAAAAAATTACTTTAAATAGTGAATGAATATAATGCAGATTGCTTCTTAATTTTAGTGTGCGGGCAAAATTTGAAATTCATTTGTATCAACTAATTGTTTTGAGATTGAGGTCCTATAATCAACTATCAAGTTAAAAATGTCTATTATTTTTTATGCAGGGAGGCAATATATAGGGATGTGAGTATGTAACATTACAACCCTTTTTTTGTTTTCCTTCAATGAAAATGGTTAAACAATATTTCTTATATGTAATTAATCTTAAAACTAAACTAATTTACCGATGAGTTTTTACATTATAATTTACATTTACCCATGGCTTAAAGAGTATACACGGTATTTTGTTGGTCAATATTCGTGAAAAGTTGACAACTTGATATGGGAGTTTTAATTTCTCCTTATGTATTATGTCGATTAAGAACAGTTCATGCCATTAAAGAATTGTATGCCAAACCTTCTCTCTTCGATCAAAATAACTAACAAATCATACGCGCAAAAAAATTTTAAAAAAACTTTTGTCACTAGCGTTTGTAATAAAATAATAAATAAAGAAAGTTTTAGATCAATTAAAAAATTATTGATGCGTCGGCCCAGTCAAAATGAAAGTTGAAAGACGGAAGATTTGAATGGCAGGTGCACAAATGAGATTGAAACATGTGAAATGTCAACGTTGTCTGTAGATGCACAGTTTTATTAGCAAATCTCTGATCGACCTTTGGCAGACTACTTTGTCTCTATAGAAAGACAATTAGTGGGATGAATAATTCATTGATTGACGAGCCGCTGCTCAGCCTGTGATACTATTTCCTCTTTTTTCTCAATCCTTACGTCTTCCACCTGATACATCATATACCGCCCGGTGCTGTTGTTTTGTCTTCAAATTAATTAATTTATCCTAAAGATGTACGAGGAAACTAAGGATTTATAAGAAAATTGTATTTTTGAAAAGGTTGGCAGTTTATTTGTAGAATATACAAGTATTGATTGCATTATATGTAGAAGCATGTATTCAATCATTTAGATGGAATAACTTCTCCTGTATATAAACTCATAAATTATATGTTAATAAATGAACGTGGGATTTCAGTTTGAAGTCAATGAATTCGATATATCTTTATGCATAATAGTGTTACGCTAGATTATCATCAACAAGGAAAGGAATTAATACTTGGACAAAGAAAATCAGGCACATGATTCATTTCTTGTTTGGTAAAAAGTGTGGCATATGATTAATGATTGGTCCAGGACTCATTCGGTCCCTTAAAATGACGCATTACTTTCAAATTATTGATGCGTCGGCCCGGCCAATATGAATATTAGTTGAAAGATGGAAAAGTTGAATGGCAGATTCGGGTGCCAAAAGCATATATTCTATTCCAAATATATAAGACGCGTGCAATCATGAATCATGCATGCACTGCAAGTTGTTCAATTTTCTGTTATTTTCAGAGAATATCTTGACATATGGAAGAAAAACTAGATGCCTCCCTACTTCTTAAAATACCAAAACTGTTTCCTTTCACTGATTGCATGATTGATGTATTCAATATTTTAAATAATTAAATTATTTTTTTTAAATAACAAAATTGATAGCCTGTCCGATTAAAATCGAAACAATGACATAATTACACTTTTAAGTGTTATGAATATATTTTGGTATTGTTCTTTGACAGAGGAATAAGATTTACTTTGTCAGAAGAAAGTGTACTAATTGATGAGAGTTTAACAGCATCAAAATAAGAGAATTTTGTTAAACCAGTCAAAAGGAGTTTAATGCGTCAAAGAAGAAGATCTTGCAAAAAAATAGTCCAACTAGAATATTCAACATATCGACTGCAATAAAAGAGTTAGTTTTTCATTTGTATAGGTCCATTGGGGTGTGTATCCCTTGATTTCTTAGTAAATTATTTTTTTTTTTAGCATAATCTCATGGATGCAATATTGAGATATTCAAGCTATATAAAAATTACTTGTCATTTTTACTTGCTGTGTGCTATGTTGATTTAAGTAATAGACATATTAATTAAATTGATAATTAATCTAATAAATTAATCCATCAATTGGTATTAAAGGGTGTCACTAATTATTTTAGTATTTTGATTTGCTATTGTATGGAATCTTAGAAGGAAGGAGGATCAATTTCATGACCACCATTACTTAATGGTAGGTATTACTCGTTAGAAGACAAGGATGAGAGTTTTTATCAAATCCATTAATGTGAAGGCATGTTGTGCTATACATTTTTGGCTGGACTCCTTTCATAGTAGCTGATGACAATAGATATATGGCTCTTAAATTCAAAGAGAACTAGACAAGTGCAAAAGGTAGCTTGTCAAATGGCAATTCTTAAGTTTTGAATGTAATTTTCATAAGCTAACTGATGAACAATTTGCCTATTTATAAAAAAAGTCAATTACACGTAGTTCTCTTGCTAATGACCTATTTTAATTATGTTATATCAAAAGAGATTGTATAAATTTATTTGTATAGTATATGACCAATACATAAAAAGAGCAACTAATTTCTTCGTTCTCAAATTTTTATTGTTTGTTAAACTTAAGTCATCCATCATTGCACAATAAATTATGCATAACTTAATTTTTAAAGTTTGCATATATAGTTAAATGAGAATGATAGCAACAATATATCAAAAGTAGTGTAATTAATTGGCATTGAAACAAAATCACCACTAACATATAAGTTAATTGTAATTATAATCATTTGTTATTGAATAATAAAATCTATAAATATAGTATAATCAATAATCATTGGATTGGCTATGAATTATGAATGTATAATATCACTATTAGCTTACTTAAGCAATCAAAAATTGTCCATTTACCTCTTGACTTTACTCATTACAACATTAAACATGCATTAATTAGTTAGTTTCAGTAAAATAAATAAATATTTCTGTAGAAACAAAATACTTTAAAATAAAAGAAACCAATCAAGTAAAACATCCTAAAACACATAATGAAACCGATGAAAATCTCAATAGAAACAAATTAAGGCAATAACCTAACCCTAGAATAGTAAAAACAAAGCCCAACATCAAATTCAAAAATCTAATCAAAATTCCATATATTCGATTCAAAACCCAAAACCTATTTCCCAAACAAGCTTATTCAACAACCAAAGTGATTAAACATAAACACATGCCTATAAATCCATGTTGCAAACTCAGCATGAACTTATTTCTTTCAGTAATTGAGTTCGAACAAATTAGTTAACAAAATAAGGAAAGAAAGAGATGAAATAAGCTTCATTTGGTTAGAAGAAATAACTAGAAGAATAAAGTAAAGTTAGTCCTTCTAACACACATTAGTCGCCTAAAGATTAAATCTACTAACTATAATAGCTCATGCAGAAACTATTACCAAAATAGATGTAGGAAAGAGTTTGTCTCTTGATGTTAGTGGCTAAATTAACTAGATCATCCCTTTCGTGATTGTGTGTTACATCAAGTGCAACAAATAATTTTTCAATTAACTATTACTAATCAAAGATTATCCTTAATTAAAGCATATAAATAATACATGTTTAATAGCATCAAAGCAGACAAATCAAAAGAATACAAAATAGAAATGTTTACCTTTCTCAATGAAATCAATAGAGAGAAAGCAAAATTTGATGACGAGTAGCTTTGGTCTTATGTGAGAATGAAGAAAACGATAATGTGTTATTGTAAAGAAGAGTAAAGCACCAATGAGAGGAATAGGAAAGCTCCAATAAGAAAAAAAGGGCATTGAGAGAGACTAAACAAAGTAAAATTAAGGTTTTCAAAGTTAAAATTATATGAAGTCAATATTTAAAATAATCATTTTTTAAGGATAAATTTGTAAATTAATTTATTTTTAACTTGTGAAATCCAGTTTCTTACTAGGGTCAAAAGAATTCAAATTCCTTCAACCATATGAGAGAGGATTCCTAAGAAATATTTTTTCTAGCCTTTTTTTACAAAAACAAATAATGTAATATGAATTCCCTCTTCTTTCTTTTCCTTTTCCCCTTATATTACTATAGACAAAAACATCATAGTAATTTAACCAATATTGTGGGCACAAGTGTTGTTCATGTTAATGATATGCCTTAGGTTCAATTGAACTTATATATAAAATTATATTATTACATTGATAAATAACTCTGGCAATTTTATCTATAAGCATATATTATATATTCAAAATTTCTTATATAATAAAATCCATAGAATAACACTCAATTTAAACTAGCATGTGTTATGAATGATATCTTTATGTAGGTAGGTATCTCATCTTATATGTTAGTAAAGATGTTCATTTAGTTTAACACATAGATGTTTGTAAAGTATAAATACATCAAACTAACTCACAAAAAAATTCATACAGAGTGATTATCTACATGTTTATGATAATTTCTTTTTGTAGTAATTATAGGATTGATCCTTAAATTTGAGATTTCCATAGTATTTAACGTGTAGATCATACATGCTTTGATACTATATCTCTATAGTTTGTTAAGGGATTGTACATAAGGTAGTGATTAGCCAATATGAGAAGTATACGTAAGTTATGAGAGATTCACCACTCTTGATAATTAGAAAAGATATTTTAATTTAAATATGTATTACATAAGTGATAACATAAACTCATAACTATTGTGAGAGAGTTTGAAAGAATTTCAAAATCAGTAGCTTACAACCTGTCGACTTAAGGCAATATTACTATAACTATGATTATTAGAATTGACAGTTTGCATACTGTAGACTAAGGCATAATATAGTTATGGTGAACAAATTATATTATACCGTTCATGAATTAATATTTTTTCTTAATTGGGTGCTAGATGTCACTTTTGATTTATAAAAATAATTTTTTGATTAAAGAGTTAATTAAAGATAAATTAATAAATCTATAGTTATCTTCATTGCCAACATAAGAAGGAACCTAACATGTTATGTACTAAAAGCTATTGAGAAATTAAGTTTTAATTATATAGGTAAAATATTAAAGATTTGATTGTTAAGTTCATAATCTTTAAAAGTTTATTTAATAGTTTTAAAAATTATTAGATAAATTACAATAATACAAAATATTTGTAATTAATTATAAGGAATATTTTCATATACCTCTACTAAGGTTTAGAAAAATAGCACATAAATGCATATTTTGTAAAAATTAAAAGAAAGTACACCTCATGGTAAAATTATTATATGTGACCATTAATGGACCAGCAAAAATTTAAAAGAATTAAAATAACCATATATGATATTTTAACATACGTCTCTTGAGATTTGAAAAAATTATATATAAATGTATATGCTGTGAAAATAAATAGAAAATACTCCTTAGTAATTTTTACTGCCAATTGACTAACCAAAAAATTATCTTATTTTTTTATATTTGATAAATACAAACAAAATATTATGATTGAAACCTACTATATATATATATATATATATATAAAATATGTTTATGTGATTTTGATTTACTCCTGTTTGTATTTTGGTAATTTGGTGATTTTGAAGTTAATTATTGTTAGTTGTGTTGAAAAAGAAATATGCTAATGTTTAAAAAAATTGATACTATTTGTTTTTTTAAAAAAATTAATCAAATATTAAGACAATTAATTAAGTTTTTGATAAATTATATACTTAAAAATATTATGAGTTTGAAAATGAGTGAATATTTATATTGAATGTAATTTTTAAAATGCTATAAGAGTATAAAATGACTCAAATAGACATTAAATGTATATTAAATATTTGTGATAGACTAAACTAGTTTGTGTAAAACTATATTTAATTTTACAAAATCTATATTAAGATAATTATGAAAATTTATTGAATAAAAAATTTATTTCTGAAAAAAGAAATCCAAGTCTTTCCTGTTTCTTAAAGTCTTGAATGAAATGGGATGATTCTGTCAAAAATGAAAAATATTTCATTAAACATGTAAAATAAATTTTAGTTATCCAACAACAGTCCCAAGTCTCTAGTCAAAAGGTCAAAAGTATTGTTCTCTGTGCCCCTAATGCTAATAAAGAGGTCTAAATTAGACTACGAGTTGGATATAATCTATGCTGCTGCTGAAATTATTCCTCCGATCACTAGATTATCATTTGAAATCAAAATAAACGAGAAACTTAAGTGGATCGATACAAAGGAACATACACTTTGAGGCCGTTAAATTATTTGATTTACAGCATGACCAATACAAAAGAAGTGAGAGAGAGAAATGAGAGAAGAATCTTACTTGGATTAATATGTGTGCTTGAATTAATAAGGACATATCGATCACTTCAGTCTTGTGGGATTCTACTGCTCTTTCTGCTGGCTTAGGGATTAATAGTTCTGTTTTTTACAGTCACAAAGACAGGAGAGAGAGAAAGAGAGCCCTAAATATTCACACAGCACAATATCAATTATGGAGAGAGGATTATATTTTTACAGCATAACATCCGTGATAATTGGATTTACGTGCGAAAAAGAAGCAAGGAAGAATTAGAAATTAAGATTCGAATATGTTGTAAACTTCACATAATAATAACAATATAAGTAAAGAGCTGCCGGACCGCGCTGGCTTGTCTTCGTAATGTTATCACGCATGTTTGAAGTAATTCCCACAATCGTTCTTGTTTTAAAACGACAATTCAATACCATATGGATTAGGTCAAACACTTTTAAATCATGTCGAGACCCCTTTAAACTTTGAAAATATAGGATACCTTTTTCTTTAATTTTAAATTATGACGAGTCCCCTTTAAACTTTGAAAAATATAGGATACCCTTTTCTTTAATCAACTCATATCATGATTAGGCAACTAAAAAGCATAATTACTGTGAACCAAAATTTTGGGATAAATTCACTTTAATCATCTAATATATATATATATATATATGTAGTAAAGTAATTTTGAATTATTATTCTTTTATTTTAATAAAAAATTAATTGAATAAAATTATAAATAAATTTATTTTATAATTTATAACAACAGTTTATTATTAAGCAAAATTGTGATAGTTTTGAAACACTAAAAAATTTTAAAAAAAATTAATGCCAGGTGCCAATTCAGTCATTTGATCTCCCTAATCAACACGATTGCCATCATTAGTCTCTTCCAGAGATTTCAAGAGCCAGCTATTGAGTCGTTCTGATGCTTTCATTGTAATACTAAGGAAGACGGTAATATATATGCATAATCGAAATCGAAGTAAGAGTGAGAACAAAGTGGCAGCGAGGTAAGAAACTTACTTGACTTAAACTTTGTGTTGTTAGTTGATGGTGATGAGAAATAATCACTCTGTCTGTGTGAAGGTGTGAACTTGACGGACCTAATACTGCCCACTACTTCATGTGCGGTCCCATTCAGAGAACCAAAGAAAGAGGTACATCGTAAATGGATGGCAGGCTCATGAACAGAGAAGATATAGAAACAAGGATTAGACAGGGAAGATGGAGATAATATTAAGTTAACCAAAACTTCCAAAAGTTAATTGGATTTTTGTGTGGAAAAATATATGAACATGTGGAATAATCACATAGTCAATTTGAAAGTTTAAGCAAAAACACTTGTCAAGCTTCACCTAATGCCTACGTGTCTGCTATGATTTTTCATTATATTTCTTAATTTTAACATAAAACACATAAATAAGAAATATATAAATTGTCATGAAAAAATTTAAGAAATTGTGAAATTTTTTGTTCAATTTTTATTACTTAAAATCTTTATTATAATTTTTATTCCAAACATCCTATCCCAGGAAAATCAAAATATTAGAGAACTACGTATCAGCATATTTGTTCTTATGAAAAAATAAATCACATGTTAACAGGCAAACATCAATTTTATATATTTTGCAGTAAATAAATATTTTCAAAAATGTTAACATTTTTAAATTATAAATATTAAATATACAAAAGATATTTACGGATTTAATCTTTTTTTCTTTCATTTTTTTTACATAGTTAGAAAAAGAATGTATTATTAAATATCTTGTTTGAGTTTTGTGATAATTTTATTTTATGATAAATTTTATAAAAAGACACGGTTAATTTTTTTTCTAAATTGCTATGACCATAAATTGACTAATTAAAAGATAAATATATTCTTAATTTATTTATTTTTATAAATAAAATTTTAGTTTATTCATCTTTATTTATTTTTAATTTAATTATATTAATTACTAATTGTTTTTCTAAGTTTTTAATAATAAAAATTTTTAATTAGCTTAAAATAAATATCATTCATATATTATCATATTATTTAAAAAATTCTATTAAATTTCAAAATTTTATAATTCAATTATTATGATGTAAAAATGCTTTAAGTAATAAAAATTAGGATATTTTAATATAGTGAATATTTATATAATAAAGTTAATTTTGTTGATATAGACTATGAATTTTGTTCAGAGTAGTAGCCTGTTAGACAATTAATATATATACACACATATGATTAAGATATTTACTAAAATATTATTTTGTTTATTTAAAAAGCATACTTAATAAATTCTAAATATTAAATAAAGATAACTAAATTAAAATTTTATTTGAAAGGAATAAACAAATTAATTGTACATTTGTCTTTTAATTAATCAAGGTTAAAATAATATAGAATGGAAGTAAGTGTGTCTTTCATAAAAATTATTACAAACAAAAATTACTTCAAACTTCAAAAAAAAAAAAAAATTGATAAAGCTCGTTAGAAAAAAATAAATGAACTTGATGTTTTGGGGATGGGAAACAGCAAGTGTACAATGTAGACAATATAATTTTTGAGTCCCTTTGTTTATTAATGTAATCTCGTTACTGGAAATTAAGTTTAAAGTTCAAATACCAATTAATTATTAATGTTGTTTAATCCTTTTCTTTTTGGGTTTAATTTGTTGATTCTTTGCTTGTTAACAGAATTTGTGGTAGTAATTAGGAGCACTGTTTTAATCAGGGACAGAAATAAAGAGAGAGTTGCAACATCATAGAACATGAGAATAATCTAAAAGAACTAAACTTGAAGCCTTTCATTCCAAGATCATATGTGATTTATTTGAAAGTCAAAAACAGAAACAAAAAGCCATGTTAAAAGTCAAAATTTATTCCCTTCCGAAAATGAAGCAAAATTTATTGGGCGAAATCTATAATTTCTTCCAAGACTAGTTTGACGTCGGGCTTGGGACAACTTTATCAAGGGCCATCATTAGATTCTTCAGATGCTTTCAAAAACCATTTGTTGAGACGTTGGGATGCCTTGTTCACCTACAACACATAATTAAATATTAACAATAAAAAATCATTTTAATAAAGTTACATAAATGGACCATTAATTAAAAGTTTAGATGTGAAGTAATAATAATGATAATAATAATTTCCGATGCATTGTAATATTCCAATAGATGCCTGAATTTATTATTTACCTGATCATCCCAATCTGTCCTCCAAACAATGTAGGAAAGAATAATTGTTTGTATTACTACTCCACCCAACAGTCCAATCCATAAACCCTGTAAAACCAGATTTGAACAACTCTGCAATCAATTTATAGATCAATATAACGTTGATGTTACCTTAATTCCAAGATTGGCCACGTATCCAAGCAAAACTCCTGTTGGAACTCCAATTATGTAATAGCTCCCCAAGTTCACATATGCAACAGTACTTTGGAAACCAGCACCTATGGCTACACCTGATAAACAATAACTGCAAAGCTTAAGTTCTAATGCATTTTGAAAGAGAGAGTTTTAAGTGAAATGATTTTAGTACATGATTTCTACATCTATCTAATAAAATTATATGACATGATTTTACTCGTTGGACGCTAAAGTATTTCATTTTGAAAGCAAATTATTTGTCAATTGCATTTGAGTTAATTTGGCGATCATCTAAGTCTCAAAAGCGGGATATGTGGAAAAAGAAAAAAAATTCTTTAACATTTAAAACTTGCCTGAGAGTACTGGCTGAATACTATTAAGCAAAAGGGAGAAAGAAAGTAGAACAGATAGACTTGACACTTCTTCTGCAACTTCCTCACTAGTCGTAAACAGGTATGAAATGTCACGGCCGAAGATTAAACATACAACCCAGCAGAGTATTCCAATACTAGCTGAAGTTGTGAGGATAATTTTTATTGAAAATCTGGCAGCTTCTACGTTCCCTTTTCCCAGTTCATTTGATACTCGCACACTGCAGAAATCAACTCAAAGACGTAAATTTCAGGGGGGGAAATAATTGAGATAGGGGGATGAGAAATGAGATGATTTCTCTCAAGAGAATTATTACCATGAGGCACTTAAGAAGCCAAGGCATATCATAAGTTGAAATGCACTGACGTTTTGGCTGCAATAAGACATTAGTTTTAAAGCAATATTCTCAACTTAATTAAATATATGAAGATCAAAAGGAAATAATTGGTGTAAAAGATTTAAATAATAAATTAAAAAGCTTACCAAATGGAGAAAGCAGATATGGCAATGCTTGCATTTTTAAAATAGCCAGCTAATAAGACTAGAATCGAATTGTACCAAAGCTCCAAGCTATAAAAAAAAAAAAAAAAATCAGAAGAATGTAATAACCAGCAGTATTACTTATTGAAATGAACTTGATGGTAAACTAAATTTACCAAAGCATCACACCAGAGGATATCGACAGCTTGATTACTGGGAATATATCAGCAAAGGCACCTTTGGTGAATCCTTTCCAGCTATCAGGACACCAACCTCCGAAGATATATACAAATAGGCCAATAATCATTAGCCAACCAGAAATGTTTAATGCGCCCATCGCACCAGCAATTCCTAATTTAAGTTTGGTAACAAAAATCCAGGACAGAAGCACATGAAGCAGAAAGGAAAAAGTAGATAGCCACCCAATAATCATGTTTTTGAGCTGTGCTTGTAAGTACATTTGAATGGTCAAGCTAAAGACGAAATAATACACGTAGGGAATGAACCATAAACAAATTTTTCCGCCGACTTCTGCTATATCTTTCTCTTGGTCTAGAAGATTTAAAATCGGTGTCGCGAAAATGAAGATGGGAAGCAATATCGCAGCAGTTACAGAATCAACTATCCATGATCGTTGCAAATAAATGCCCATCATGTGATAATGCCCTGCTCCAAATGCTTGTCCACATAATGTTTCTGTTGCACTGGACATTCCCAGCTTCGAATGAAGAAATAAAGAAATGAAACAACATTTGTTATCTGTTGCAGTTCAGTATAGATAGTTGATCACAAATAAAATTTAAATACAAAGAGCTTACCAGTATTCCATTGACAAAAAGTACGAAAATGCTTAGCACGAGTGAAAATGCAGCGAGATCTAGTTCAGAAACATGTCCAAGAAATATTTGTGTCACCAAAGTGAGTCCAAATGAAGTAACTCTTGTAATTATGGAAGGAAATGCTATCCTCCAGATTATCTTTGTTTCATTCCAAATCCTTCTTTTCAGATTATTGCTGTCATGCTCTTCCAGTGTCAGAAGCCTCTCCTCCAATCTATTGTCCATCATTCTAAAACAAGAAAAATATTGTAAATGTAGAGAACTACATGTGTATCTACTAATGCAAAGCTAGGAAACGATTTTGCTTATTAAATTTGTCTAAAAAATACCCAATAATGAGGAGTTTGCATGATAACAAAATATTCATCCGTATACCTTATCTCTCCAAAGCGTCATCGAATGAAATATTATAGCAAAAATTGTGCAGTTTAAGAATGTGAAACCCTTTATCAGTATTATTTTTATTATTATTACCAATTAAAATATATAATCGACTGGTAATACCCACTGGAAAGCTGTAAAGTTCAATCAAATCTTGTTTGGTTAGGAATAAAATGAAAGAAAGTGTTAAATTAAAAAACAAAAAACCGAGAGAAGGAATCTGGAAAAATTTTCTTCTGAAATGAATTTTTATTACTTGTAGTTCGAAAGAAACAAATACAAGCAGACAATATTAATACTAGCTCTCTGACTAACTTGAATACACGGCTAACTAATAACTAGTTGCAACAGATTCCTCCAGCTCAACATTTTCAAGTCAGCAGACTCAGCAACCACATCCAACGTCAGTCAAACACAGCTTGACTGATGAAATACATTATCAGAAGCTGCAAATGTTGCATACCAAGAAAGTCTGAATGGACGGCTGAAAAAGCACATACGTATGATGAAGAAAATCAAATTGGGATCACGAATGGAATTTAATTAGGTTGCAGTGGACGTCAGTTGATTTATTACTTCTATTTTATACTACGTTGAGGCGAAGCCACGTCTTAACAATACTTTTTTCTAGAAAATATTACATAAATAACGTGGTACAAGGGAGGTTCGTACGTAAGAGAACTAACTTTCTATGAGCACAATGTACATATACCATATGTTGACGGTTAGTTAGAAGAGCATGATAATTGAATTCCTTCTTCTAATTAGGTAAAGATTCACCATAATCAATGGTTAAAAGCATATATATATTTTTTAAAAAAAATTGTTTGGATTTTTTATTAAAGAATTTTGTTACTTCTTCAATCTAATCACTTGTTTCTTAAAGTTTATTTTATTAAAAATATCTTTCTTCTCTTAGAAAAATACTCATTAAAGAAAAGAGAGAGAACAAAATGGTGATCAAGGCATCAATTTAAAGCAATAATTTGTCTTCTGTACTTAACTAATTAAGCTCTATCTTCTACTTCTAGCTTTTTCTAGCTTTTTCAAAGGATTGATCATTCATAAGTGCAACACATGCCTATTTCATTCAGGAAAAACTGAAAGACATCAAAATATCATAAAAGAAAAAAAAAAGAACCATATATATATATATATATATATATAATTAATTAAGATTAAGAGCCAATATTTTTTATACAATTTTTTATATCATATATAAATTATTAGATTAATGTTAATTAAATAGTTGATATTATATTTCATAAGTGCATTAGTTTTAATGCATTAATTACATAAGTTAAATTTTATCATAATTATTGAAAATATATTAATTCGATAATTAAAAAATTAATATAAAAAATTATATAAAATTATGAGTTTCTAATTCTGTTCACTTTATCTATCTGTCTCTGTTTGTGTGTGTGTGTTTGTGTCTGTATATATACGAAAAACTTAAAACTCTATGCAGTACCTCTAGCATTGACCATAAATGGAGGACAATCGAGAGAAGAAGAAGACAGTGAATAAAAAACTTACTTACCTTGTTTGATTATGGCAGCAAACTTCAGATGTCTGTGAAAAACTTAAAACTCTATGCAGTACCTCTAGGATTGACCATAAATGGAGGACAATCGAGAGAAGAAGAAGACAGTGAACAAAAAAACTTACTTACCTAGTTTGATTATGGTTGCTAACTTCAGACGTCTGCATAGAAGTTTTTACTTGAAGGAGCTTCAGCCTCCTTGGATCGAGCGAGAAAGAAGAGGAAGAAGAAAGGTATGAATTCTGCAAAGTAAATATTTGCTTTGCCTTATATATTATCAGTAATGAGTGATCATAAATGGTTTTAAAACTTTGAATACTGGGACTGGTCTTTTTGTGTGTAGGTACACAAATGTGATAGAGAAAGGCTGGAGAAAATTAAGTTCAAAACATCAATTTTCTTAATTAATATATCATACATAATTCACAAATCTGTGCTTCATTTTATTGACAAGAACCTCAGAATATCTTTGTAAAGCAGTTGGATATGGTAACTTGTTTGTTCCCTCTTTTCTGCTTAAGTTTATGTAATACTACTCTTGTGTAATAAAATTATAATATTTCTGGTCGACAGCAGGATATGTTTAATAAGAAATAAAGTAAATAATTGACTTATTTTCTAATCTTTATGAAGAATATTAATATTCCTAGTCCAGTTGAACTACCAGTCAAACCCCTCATAGTTTATACCTATACATACATTTTGTGTGTGTGTGTGTGTTACCAGTCAAACCCCTCATAGTTTATACCTATACATACATTGTGTGTGTGTGTGTGTGTGTAAATCAGTCATCCAACACTTTCCTTAGAAATTCAGGTGAGCATTAATTTTCCGAATTATGATTTATTAGACATCATATGTATGTATGTATGTTACCTCAACTCTCAACTGCCTAACAAATTGAGATCTAACGTGACAATTAATTTATGAATAATGCTATCTACAAAAACTTATGGGATTTTATTATTTATGTCCTTCTTACTATTGGTAAAAGAGAATTCCAAAATCATAAGTTTCAAAATAAATTACTTAAACTTCCCTTTGTTTATTTTTTGTTTCACTTAAGTCCGTTTTACTGTGACAAAAGTTTTAAAAAAAATGGTAATTAAAGTGTATCAAATAATATTTATACTCTTAAGTATTATTTTAGTTATACTTTGGACATCAATAAATTTTAGTTTTTAAAATTTTAAAAAAATGATTATTATACAATTTTCTATATTTAACCAAATTTAAAGTTCTATAAGAAAATACAATAAATTAACTGAAATTTGAATAAATTAACCAAAATTTAAATATCAAATTGTATTTTTTTAACAGTGGTAAATTTTGATTAATTTATTTAAATCAATCTATGCAATTTTTTTTACACTATGTGACAAATTGTAAATTAATAATTTTAAAAATTTTAATAATTAAAAAATATCAAGGATTATTGAGATATTGTTTGATAACTTAGAAATTTTACCTTAAAAGAGAAAAAATAAAAGAAATTAATGAATTACAAAATTGTTAAAATCCAATTAGATTGTATTCAGGATCAAATAAACGTTTTTAAAAAATTGCAAAAATCAACATTAGTTAAAGATGACTAAAATAGAACTAAAATGATAATTAGGAGTAAAAATATTATTTTTATACTTTAATGAAAAATGAAAGGGACTTAAGTGAATAAAAAGTAAACAAAGAATACTTAAGTAATATATTTTTGAAACTTATGATTTTTGAATTCCTCTGCACAAACAAGAACACTTAAGTAATAAAATTCCTAAATTGATTCATACCAACTAATACAGCAGTATAATGTAATTGTTGTACTTTTGATATTTTCAAAGAATAAATGACAATTTATGAAAATAAAAATAATTGTGTAAAATATGTAACAATAATATAATTTTAATGCATCAATTTGTACAAAAATTAATATTCTTAGTATTATTTTTAATTTATTGTAATGTCAATAAGATCTAAATAATGGTTGAATAAACTAATTTACCAGTTTGAAGAATCTTTTCAAACATTATCTAGACATCGCTATGATTTACTATTTAGATCACGTAGTGCTTTACTAAATATTTATTCAAAATAATTAGTACCAACTCATTGGTATAAATTGATGTGTTAATATTATATTATTGCTACATATCTAATATTTTTATGGTAGTCAATAAAAATTACGAGACACAAAAAATTGATTATATTATCACCACATGTTGACTATTTTCACAAAAGTAAATAAAATTTCTAAAGAATTAAAAAAAAAAACAATTATGTAAGACACGTGATAGTAATATAACTTTAGACGTCAATTTATATTAAAAAGATTTATATAAAAAATTATATCACTAACATTATTCGGTGTATTATTGATATTAATTAAAAATCTATAATTACTAATATTTTTTAACATAGACTATTAATTGAAAACTTAGGACACTAATAAGATGGTACATAGTCATTCAAATATACAGGATAAACATGGCAACAATATATCTTTATATGCTAATTTATCCAATATTATTATTATTATTACTATTATTATTATTATTATTATTATTACTACTACTACTACTACTATTTTCAACATATTAGATGTACATTTTGCATATAAATTATTTTTTTAATTTCATATAATATTTTTTTAAAAAAAAAAATGACTAACTCGAGAAGCATTGTCACAAAATCACAATGTTATGTTTAGGGGTTCGAATAGAAGATTTCCTAGTGCTAAGATTGATCTTAATTGAACAAAAACAAAAATCAAATGAGTTGGTTAGTTTAGCTTTTCAATTGCTCAGTATTTAAGTTGTAAATCTTCAAGAACATGAGAAGTGACCATGGGGTATCAAATGGGAGGTGTTACTGGTTTAAAGACCTCGAAGAGAAATTGCTGCTGTACATAATTCAATATAAAATTCAAATCTGATACATTGGATTAGCAAAGGCCTTGCAGCGAGCAAAAGTACTTGAAATTGCAGCAGCAAGATGTCAGGCTTCTTGTCCCTTGGACGATGATTCTTCTGATTCTGCAACGAACCACTTGTTTTTGCGGTTCCGAGCTAAAGTTACCTACAGAGGTGCACACCATTTGCATATTAGATTACACCAAATCTTTTTTTTTTTTATTTTCTCTCAAAACATTCAATATCTAATTCAGTTTAGTATTTAAGAAAATCATCTGAAGAAAGTCAAACATAATACCTGTTTGTCCCAGTCAGTTCTCCAGGTTATAACGATGAGAACTATAGTTTGAGCGAACGTTCCAATCAACATTCCCATCCAAATGCCCTGCAAAACAAATTACGGTAAGAAAAGAAAACATAACTTCTAATGGAACATTTTTATTTCATGTCTAAGAATGACATTCACACATGCAAAGCAAGTCTTTTATTGAAAAAAAAAAAGATTTGATGTACTTGCAATGAACAACATAATGAGAAACCAAACTGCAAGGTGTCTGCATTATACAATAATGGAGAAATCCGTTAACCATATCCCTACTTTTCAAATGGAGAATGACATTCGCTGATGAATTGAGCCACTTTAAATTACCGAACTTTACTGTATTGATATAGAGTCTAGAGAACAATAATACTGCTGCTAAGTCTTAAATACTAATGAAAATATGCAGAATGAGGAATATAACTCACTTTGACTCCATGTGGGTGAAATAACCCAGCACAACTCCGGTAGGAATTCCAATCAGGTAGCAGCATGCTATGTTAACATATGCTACAATACTCTGCCATCCAGCCCCAACAGCAACTCCTGTTCAAGCATAATATTTTGTTACATATTTACCTTAAATATTTTTTTTCTTTTTCTTTTTCCTTTTTTCTTTTTGAAAAAGAGACAAAGAAAAGGGCACATTGTTCTATAGGACCTTCTCCTCCTTGTTGCCAATCATTATTGGAGTACAATGATTAGCGACAACTACTTGACAATCATAAAAAGGACTTCAAAGGTATAGAGAAAGCAAGCAGTGGTGATAGATCTGCAACTGCTTCAGCCACCTCTTCACTTTCGGTGAAAATGTATGATAGACGTCCTCTTAGAAATAGAAAAAAGAGAAATAGTACAAATCCGATGACTAATGATGTAAGAACTATCATCACAATAGAGAATTTTGCAGCTTTTGAGCTTCCTCTTCCAAGCTCATTGGACACCCTAACACTGAAAATTTTCCAACCAAAAAAGGGAATAAGTTTTATTCAGCACATGTATCATAATTTTTAACAGAGCAGAAAGGGTAAAGTAATTTCCAATATTCAAGCAAGCAATGTTAAGAGTAAGGGAATAAAGCATTCCCTTTGCCTTCAAAATACTGACGTGAGTGGTCATGTATTTTCAATGGAATAATGTTTAGAAAATGATGATACCAAGTCATAGTTGCCATCAAGATAACGAAGTACAATTACATGGAAATGTATCATAATTTCAGGCAAGAACATGGCTAGAAATATTGTTTAAGTAAAAGCAGAAAAGAAGGTTTTCATCAAACTTTTGTTTGTTAGTATTTTCCCCCCTTAAGATTTCAGAGCGTGCTTTAAGTTTGTTTTAGTATCAATATTGTAATTAGGTGCTAACTATTATGCACAAAAGATATGCAGTTAATACTTGAAACCTTGCTGCAGCCAAGAAACCAAGTGATATCATCATTTCCAGGCCATTAACATTAAAGGCTGTCAATAAGAATATGTTTGAGCCAAGTAGATGAATTAGATGATAAAAACTTGGAAAAAGAGAAGAAGAAAGGGATAAACTTTAAAAGAAATGAAGATAAGGAGAGGAATCAATGAATTTAATACCAGATGGCGAGAGCATCAATGGAAACCTCAGCGTTCTTCATGTTTCCTGTTAAGAGAACCAACACTGTGTTGTACCAGAGCTCGAGACTGTCAAGAATAACACAATGCTAACTCATAATCAACATATATTTGTGTCACAGGAAGAGAAATTGTGCATTGACATTATTATAGTCTAAGATGATAAATAAGTAAACCGAAGAGGAAATTTCCAATATTGCAAATTCATTCCACCACTTTGGAATCCCCCTCAAGAAAGAAAAGATTAATTGGTTGAACCACACAGTTAGCAAATGAACTTAATCATCATATCTGAAATGTTTCAAGATCTAAAGAATAGAGAGAGAACCTACATAGATTGGCCAATGGCCAAACATAAAACAATAAAAGATCCCATGCAAGAATATTAAGAAAATTAAAAAGTATACAATGGCCAACTTGCACGGTCAAAAGGTTGATGCAAAGCCGGAATTGATTAAGAAACTTACCAAAGCATGGCACCAGATGACAAAGAAAGCTTTACTATGGGCCAGAGGTCCTTGAAAGCAGCAACTGAGAAACCCTTCCATGTTTCACGGCACCCTCCACCCGTAACAAACATGAGTTAACCCAGATTCGGTATCCAATATGCCAAAATTGTTGATGTCATTGCTCCTGGGATTCCAAACTTGTATGTCACAGTCAAAAGCCAGGAAAGAAAAGATGGATGGACAATGAAATTGCGGCCAGGTAGGAGATAATCATGTTCTTTCTTTGTGCTTTAAGAACATTTGGCAGGTAAACGATACAATGAAGGAGAAAGTCACAGGGATTAGCCAAAAAGAAATAGTTCCTGCCATTTCAGCAATTTCTTCTTCCTGGCCCAAAGCCCTCAAAATTGTAGTAGTAAAAATAAACAGAGGAAGAAGGAGGAGTGAGCAGATAAATAAGACTATCCAAGATCTCTGAAGATATACTCCCAGCATATGGTAGTGTCTGGCACCATATGATTGCCCACATAATGTTTCCAATGCACTAGCCATGCCCAACTGCAAATTCAAATTGAGAAACATCAACCCTTCAGAAAATTGAAGCAACCAAATTATATATTCTAGTCTGAAATTTCCAGAGACAGTTGGCTCAATGCATTTAATAGCATTTGCTTCTGGAAGCTAGAAAGTGATTGGAGGTCATCAAAAATCACGAAAATCCTGAATTGCACTGAAAAGGAAACTTTCTTAGGTTCGGCTAATTGGCATCTTCTGAAGATGTTGCTGTGGCATCATGGTAATCAAATTATACATGACCAAGGGTTATCAAAGCATGCAAAGATTGATGAGACAATTCAAAATGGCAATGGGCAATTAAATAAGGTCTGATGTCCTCTATCTATTGTTTGTTAACCTTGAATCAACAAAGAAGTATAGTGGTTTTGCTGCCAGCAAATTCTGGTAAAAAAAACTTTCATTTCCACTTGAGAACCTATGAGGTAAAGACACTCAAATAGTGTTTTTCTCTTTTTGTTTTTCATGTATATAGCTTAGCATAACAGTGTTGCCACCAGACAGAGATGTCAGGAGAGTTATACCAAACGTCTTAGTCATGAATTAACCAATGAATCTGATAATCACAACCCTGAACAGAACATGAACAATAATGCATCTCTCATTGCGATTTTTTTTACTTTAAATACCAGCAGTGACGACCAAGGACTAAACCACCACAATAATCATATAATGAAACAAACACTGACTCTATAAATGCCAACTCAAGAGTGAAACTAACTGCAATTACTTACCAGGATGCCATTTGCAAACCTCAAGAACACTGTAACCACAAGTGAGTAGGCAGCTAGTTCAATCGAACCAATGTGCCCAATAAATGCTTGACTAACTAAGTTTATCCCAAATGTAGAAAACCTTGTGAAAATAGCAGGTCCTGCTACAATCCACATCTTCTTAGTCTCCGTCCACACCTTGTCCTTGAGTTTCACTTGTTCATCAGCATCATTCTTTTCTGTGTTTCTCAATAGCTTCTCTTTGATCTCTCCCTCCATTTTCACAAGCAGGATAAAGCCTTTCTTCAGCTGTTGATATTTATAAAAGTTGAAGAAATGAGTTGTTATGCATCATTGACAAAAGTTAAAAAAAGTACACAACTAAATGCAGAGAAGAATTCCAAAATGACACAGCACTTGCCAAAATTTTTAATTCTATATATAGGATAGTTTTTCGTCTTGCAGTGATGCTTTATTATTCAATGTTTATTCAAACAGAACAGTAGATGACTCCCCACATTGATGAAGAGTGTAATTGGCATAAAAGCTTTCACCACTACACAAACACAGGCATGCTTAGCCTAAGTTGTACGAACGTTTGTGCATGAAACATTTCTTTTGTCTTCTTCCTTTTCAGTTCTTTTCTAGCTGGCTACATGTTGCTTCCATACATCATAAACTGATATGGGTAAGAGGTGTTTCTTACATGACTACTACTTGAACCATTCACACATTAAACATAATCAAACAAATAACATGTAGATTGTAATACTTCATCAAATAGGCATGTCAACATGCATTTTGCATTTTCTCTACAAAGATTTTCATCTATATAGCAGCAACCATATCATATACTTGCTAGATGTCAAAATAAAGTTTACACAACTTTTAATAGGAAAAAAGAGTTTTAAAAAAATTATCACTTCAACTATGAATGTGAAATATATATAGAAATAGTTATGCATAAGGTATATCAACAACAACCATTACTAACATAATAATATTGATATTTCAATAATAAAAAATCACATTCACTATCAATAGTTAGGGCACATGTTAACAGAACCTTTACGCAATTATGATAATAGGCATCTTTCAATCCTTCATCAGCTGCTATTAAATATGTAAAAGCAACAATTCTAATCTTAGAAAGAAACTAGTAAAAGGAAATATGAACAATGCTGGCACTGTGAGTGAACCATGTGGATTTCAGCTCAAAGATATAAAATCAACATCGTATTTCTGGTCCCTTAAATGAATGGTCCAATTATATCACTAGCAGTCAAAATGTGGGTTAGACCTAGCAAACCTTCAAACCAATGGTGCATCTACAAAATGACATTAAAATCAAAGGATTCTCTCAAGAGATCAGCTATTAATACAATGATTCTCTATTCTTTTTATACCTAATATTCCTTAATTAATCATTAATATCACTAAAGCTGTGATTGCATTGACATTGTGAATACTTAAAGAACCCCTCAACGAACAGAGGACAATTGGTTTGAGAAATACCACGCTTGAGAAAAGGGATCAAAACTCGTTAGTTTGATTCATATGAAACAGGCAAAAGTTTCATCTAAAAATCACCAGATTTTTTCAAAACCAAAAACAAAACTCTGTCTAGTTGCAACTTCCAACTCCAACAAAAACTCAGCCAGGAACAAAATGGTAATAACAGAAGAGAACGAACAAGCAATATAATCTTTATAGAAATAGCAAAAGCAAGTTCAAACTTCTACTACTAATTTCAGGAATAGATTCCATTTCAGTAAAACAAATGTACCAATTTCTTCTTTCACTAATAAAATCACAATAAATAAATAAAAGATTACTCAGAAGAAGACGACGACGACGACGACGACTCACAGAAGAGAGCCAGAGAGGAAGACCCACAGGAAGAAGCAGCGGCAAAGCAAAGCAAAGCCAAGCCAAAAGGAAGTCTCTCACTTGCTTACTAATAGTAAAATAAACAGAAAATGTCTAAACCAATACAGAGCTTAATCCATGCAGCGGTGACAGTGACTGTAACGGGGACAGGAGGACGATAGCTCAAAAACAGGCCGGCTCAGTATAATTGTTTTTGTCGTATCCATACAAATATGGTTTAATTAACTGTAATGTTGATAAATTTAAAAAGCGTAAAATATAAGTTAAATTTAAAATAGTCAAAAAAAATTTAAAAGTGTTCATGGAATTTCTCGTGTATTTAGATATTTGTAAAATAAATAGTATGTTCACTAAATTAAAAAATAAATATTTTATTATTTTTATTGATAATTATTTTAAATATATATATATATATATGTATATTTTCTAAAGCATAAAGATGAGGTCTTTAATGCATTTAAATATTACAAAACAAAAGAAAAAAAATCAAGTAGACAAAAAAATTAAAATTCTAAGAAATGACAGAAAGAGGGAAATATTTTTCAAATAATTTTAATATTTTCTATGAAAAACGTGGTATTATACGTAAATGTTCAACACCATGTATACTTAAATAAAATGGTTTAGTAAAAAGAAAAAATATAATCTTTTTTAAAATAATAAATACCATGGTATTAAATACTAAATTTTTATTTAATTTATAGGGAGAAGTTTTACTTACTGCATGTTATATATTTAAATGAATTTTTTCTGAAAAAAAAATAAAATCTCTTCACATGAGTTATGGAAAGTAAGAAAATTAAATATTGGTTGTTTTTGAGTGTAGGGGTGTTTTGCATATTGCAAGAGCACAAATCTTAAAATGACTTAGTTGAGTTCCAAGAGGAATCAAATATGTATTTATAAAATAAGCTATGAATAGCAAGGCATATATACTTTTAAATTTAGAGTAAGATATAATAATAAAATCTAGAGATGTAAAGGTTTTTGAAAACTTATTATCTTCTAACAATAATTCTCAAAATTTTACTAATAAGTATCAAATAAAAACTCATATAGACGAAGGATCAAAAGTGTGAAGATCTCTTAAAATTGATGATAGACCTTTTAAACCTCAAAAAAGTAAAAGAATCTAAAAATTAAAAGATTTAGGACATGATGAAATAGATCATCAACTTATTCCTTTTACTTAATAGAAAGAAATAGAGAGAAATTTACTAAAAAAATTCTTATAATTCTATAGATTGAGAATGATCTTAAAACTTTTAAAGAAATTATATCTTCAAGAGATTTTAATTTTTGAAAAGATGTAATAAATGAATAAATGGACTATATTATGTTGGAATTTGTTTAAATATAATTAAACATGAAAGAAAATTTTTGCATGAATTTAAACTTTACATGCAACGTGATTACATGGAAGATTTACATGGAGAAGATAATGCATGCATCCAAGCCAAGCTGTAGTGCTTGACTTCCTAACTTGGTGCTGCAGTGTTAGGCTGTAGTGTCAGACTCTGTGTTTTCAACCGTTTTTGAATTATATACAAAACTACAGCGTGGGATCACAACGTAAACTAAAAAATCATGACTCTTTAAAGTGTTGTTTTATATTTTGAATCAATTTAAACTATTGATTAAGTTTTAAATTTAATCTAATAATTAAAAATAAATAAATATTATAAAAAAAGGTGTTCATATAAAGAATTGTATGCATATTTATAAATAGAGGCAGCATGTGATAACTTTAAAAAGATATAACTTTTTATCTTCTTTTTCATTTTTTAGAAAATACATTTGTACTCTTATTTTTTTTTCTAGAATTCTTCAATTTTGCTTAGTGTCAAATTTTATAAAATTTGTCATATCTTGAAAGCAATTTACTGGTGATATCCTGTTAGCAATTTTAAACTAAAAGGAGGCAAATAAAGTTTTAAGGAAAGCGTATTCAGTATGTCTTTTCAGTCTCCATTAAATAAAATTTTCTCAACAATTTTAAAGCGTTATTTATTGATACAAATAATGACACGACTTCAAAAAATCTAATTCAAGTTTTGATTGGTCTAGTTATGAGAGTACAAGTAAATAAGTTTAAAGATGCACTTAACAGGCTAATTCAAGAAGTTTGGACTCAAATAAATTCGCGGAGACCCATTGAGTTTGGTCCACATATCCAGTAAAAATGGATCTGCATGATTCAAACTCTAGAAAAGTCAGCTCAAATCTAAACTTGATTTTTAGCAAGTAAAATAAGAATGTTTAGGAGTGTTTGAATTTATTTATAAGTCGAATCTTTAGGAGTGTTTGAGTTCATTTATAAGTCTATTTAATTAGTCAGCTTTCCTTGTTTAAGTTGGGCATGTAGAGCCATTTAATTGGCTGATTATTTCCTTTCTGTCTTAGGTAAGTACAATATACGATTTTACCTATAAAAAGGCATCTTTAAATAAGAAGCAATCAAAATTCATTAGTCAAAAAAATTGAGAGTTATTTTCTCTTTAGTTCTTTGAAGAACTATTCGAATTTATCAAAAATTATTCTTGTGACGTTCATCAGTGACTTATTGAACGGACTTCTATCGCCGTTTCTGGCGTCTACATTATACCGAGGTTCTTTTTTCTTTATAAACAACGAGTCGAGGTTCCATTCAAATCTGATCGTAGAACGATCTTGGGTTTCTTGTTGAGTTCGGGTCTCATTATTCTTAACGAGGTTCGTATCATTTATAAAGACAAAAACTTTTGTTACAATAATCAAACTCATGAATCAAGACATGGTTAAAGATGGAACGAACTTTACTCATTAGCAGGTTAGATTAAAGTTGTTATTGACTACTTTGAAGATCTTTTATGTCTTAGATTCAAATTTAGAATCAATTCTTAAACTTACTACAAAAGATACTGATCAAATGAAGGCTGAACAACAGAAAAGAGTTAAAGATGAACTTATATGTCATGGTCACATTCTCAATGCACTTTCAGATCATCTGTATTATTTCTACACTAACATTTCATCTACAAAGGAGATTTAGAATGCATTAAAATTCAAATATAAGTTAGAGGAGGCAAGTACTAAAAAATTCTTAATTTTTAAATACCTTAATTTTAAGATGATTGATGATAAACCTATATTGCCTCAAGTGTATGAATTGCAAGTTATTATTAATAAACTAAGGGCTATAAAAATTGAACTTCTTGAGACTTTTTAAGTTGGTGTAATCATTGCAAAGTTACCACCAACATGGAAAGGCTATAGAAAGAAGAATCTTCGCAAATTTGAAGATTTTTTTTTGGAACAAATTCAAAAACATTTAAGAATTAAAGAAGAATCAATGGTGAGAGATAAGGTTGAAAATTCTTATAATAGCACTTTAAAAGCTAACACTGTGAGCAAGCTTAAATATTTAAAGAAAAATAACTAGAATTTAAGTTTAAAGGCTAGAAAATTCAAAAAATCTAACAATAATAATAAGGCAAAAGAACCGTGCTTTATCTATGGCAAACCAGGGCATTATGCCCATGATTATAGGTTTCAAAAGAAGCCAAATTAAAAGGCAAAGATGAATTCCATTTAAAAGGAGAAGATTATTGTTGCTTTGAGCAAAATCAATGCCATTCAACATAAAATTCCGAAATGGTGGTATGATACATGTGCTTCTATTCATGTCTCTTATGATAAGTCATTGTTTAAGAAAACCAAGATATCATTCATAGACAAGAGGTTCAAATGAAAAATGAAGTATACTTCAAAGTATTTAACAAAGGAAATGTAGAATTTGTTTTTACATCTGGAAAGAAAATTACCTTAACAAATATGCTTTATGTGCTTGATATAGACATAAATTTAGTAAGTAGAGATCTTTTAGAAAAACTTAAGATTAAATCTGTACATGAATTTGAAAAAATTAATTTTGTCTCAAAATAATACTTTTATTGAAAAGAACTATTCTAGTGAGAAAATGGTTAAACTTTATATTATAGACAACAACAAAAATAACAACAACAACAACAACAACAACAATAATAATAATAATAATAGTCTTCTGTTTATATGTTTGATTCTATTTCTTTATATATGGTAGATTAGCACATGTTGGTATTTCTACTATAAAAAGAATGATTAAATATGGTTTAATTGATTATGATGCTGATATATTTAAAAGGTATGAAACATGTGTTAAATCTAAAATGGTTAAAAAAACTTTTTCAATGTATTTAAAGAACTTCTCAATTGTTAGAACTTATGCATTTAAATATTTGTGAACTAAATGACATGTTAACTAAAGGAGAAAATAGATAATTTATTATTTTCATTGATGATTGTTCTAGATATACATATGTATATTTACTAAAGCATAAAGATAAGGCCTCTAATGTATTTAAATGTTACAAAGCAAAATTAGAAAATCAACACAAAAAAATTAAAATTTTTAGAATTGATAGAGGAGGGGAATATTTTTCAAATGGTTTTAATATTTTCTTTGAAGAATATGGTGTTATACATTAATTTTCAACACTATGCACACCTGAACAAAATAGTTTAGTAGAAAGAAAAAATAGAACCTTTCTTAAAATATTAAATGCTATGTTATTAAATGTTAAACTATTATTTAATTTATAGGAAGAAGCTTTACTTGCTGTATGTCATATACTAATAGAATTCTCTTGAAAAAAAATAAAATCTCTTTATATGAGTTATAGAAAAGAAGAAAACTAAACATTGGTTATTTTAAAGTGTAGAATTATCTTGAATATTGCAAGAACATTGATCTTAAAATGACTAAATTGAATCTACCTGAAATCAAATGTGCATTTGTAGGATATGCTACAAATAACAAGGTGTATAGACTATTAAATTTATAATCAAAAGTGATAATAAAATATAAAGATATAAAGTCTTTTGAGAACTTATTATCCTCTAAAAATAATTTTTAAAATTTCACCAATAAATATTAAGTGGAGACTTATGTCGATGAAAGATCAAAAGCGAAAAGATCTTCCAAGGTTGTTGAACGACCTTTTGAGCCTTGAAAAAATAAAAGAATCTAAAAATTAAAAGATTTAAGACCTGATGAGATAGATTCTTGACTTATTTCAATTTACTTAGTGGAAGAAAATAGAAAGAAAATCATTAAGAAAATTTCTATAATTCCACAAGTTGAGGATAATCCTAGAACTTTTAACAAAGTTATGTCTTTAAGGAATTCTAATTTGTGGAAAAATGTAATAAATAATAAAATTGACTCTATTATATCTAACCTCACTTGGGATCTTGTTTATTTACTACATGGTTCTAAAGCTATTAGTTGTAAATAAATATTTAGAATGAAATACCATATTGATGAAACTTTTAATACTTTTAAAGTTAGATTAGTAGTTAAAGGTTTTTAATTTAAAAAAAATTGATTATTTTGACACATATGCACCTATAGCAAGAATAACTTCTATTAAAATATTATTTACTTTAGCATTTTTAGCATTAATATATGATTTATATGTTCATTAAATGAATGTAAAAATAGCATTTTTAAATAGTGATCTCAATGAGGACGTTTACATGGAATAGTCAAAAGGTTTTTTTTAACTAGAAAATAAATATAAAGTGTGTAAAATTGTTAAATTATTATTGTTTGAAATAATCACCTAAACAATAATATAAAAAGTTTAATTATATTATTCTATTAAATAATTTTGTTCATAACATTGTTGGTAAATATTTGTATACAAGGTGTGTGATAGTTATGTTATTTTTGTATGTCTTTATGTTGATGATAGGTTAATTATTAGCAATAATATAATAGGCATATTAGAAACAAAGAGGTTTCTATCTTTCACATTCAAAATAAAAGATTTTGGTTAAGTAGATACCATTTTGGATATCAAAATTAAATAAAATAATAGGAGTTATAAGCACTTAGTTAATTGTACTATATTTAGAAAGTGCTAAATAATTTTAATAATTTAAAAATTAAAGATGTAAATACTCTATTTGATCTAAATATAAAATTGATTAAAAATAATATAAGAGCGGTTTTATAACTTGAGTATACAAGTGTATTTAATTGTCTAATGTATGTGATACAATGTATAAGACTTCATATAGCATTTGTAGTTAGTAAACTAAATAGGTTTACTACTAACTCGAGTGTTGAACATTGAAAAACCATTGATAAATTCTTAGTTGTCTAAAGAAAACCAAACATCTTGGCTTATCATTTTCAAAATTTCCTAATATATTAAAAGGATATATACATGCTAGCTGAATATCAAGTGTAGGAGACAATAAATCTACCATAGGATAGGTGTTTGCTTTAGGAGGAGGTGTAATTTCTTGGAAGCTCAAGAAATAAACTTGCATAATGCACTCAATTATAGAATCATAATTTATTAAGAAATGAGGTAGAATGACTAAGAGATCTTTTATTAGAAATTTGTTTAATATCAAAGAATCTATTAACTATATCTATATATTGTGATAGTCAAACCAATTTAGCACAAATATATAATGAAGTATATGATGGAAAGTGTAGACATGTTAATCTAAAATATAATTATATAAAGAAATTAATTAAAAGTAAAATAATATCTTTCACTTATGTGAAATCTAGTAAAAATTTAGCAAATCCATTTACTAAATCTTGACAAGAGACTTAGTTAAACCAACATTTAGAGGATGAGACTAAAATTCTTAAATTAAGTAATCCAACAATAATAGCAACCTAACTAAACACTAGTACAAAATTAGTATATGGTTTAAAAAGGTAAAAATAAGTTATTGATTTGAAAAAAATTTTAATACTAAATATAAATAGCCCTATCTAATATGACCAGTGTTGATTGTTTCAAAAGAAGGATGATTACATTTTAACTCTTAATGAAATTCAGTTTATTAGTGACAAGTTTTTTAAATGTAACAGAGAAACTAGAAGAATTTCACCTATGTAAATTTTAAAGTAGTGTCACTTCAAATAAAAGTTGGAGTTTTTTTTTATAAAAGTTCATGAAATAGGATGAGCACATGACCATTAAATGTGCTAAACAAGTATAATATAGAATATTAGAGCACATGATTATTTATGCGTGTGGTGTTGCTAGTTTTGTCAAAAGAATAATTAGTTCAAAGCAACAAGTTATTTGAAATTTCTATTAATACTTTGTGGTACTTATACTAAGATAAAATTCAAATCAAACTATATTTTATGTATTCATAAACTTCGTTTATTTTTAGAAAGAACTTAATTATATTTAAACAAGTGAAGGATTGATGAAATTTGTTTAAATATAATTATGCATAAACAAGTATTCATGAAAGAAGAATTTTGCATGCATTTAAACTTTACATGACGCAATTGCATGGAAGATTTATATGGAGAAAATAATGCATGCATCTAAGCCAAGAAATATTGTAAGTCAGTGGCCTTGGTGCCACAGCTCTAAGCCGTAGTTTCCGACTTTTTAACTTGGGGTTGTATTGTTAGGCCGCTGCGTTAAACTTTCTATGTTCAACCATTTTTAAATTATATGTAAAGCCGTAGCATGTGGCCATGATGTAAACTGAAAAATTATAACTCTTTAAAATGTTGTTTTATATTTTGATTCAATTTAAACTATTGATTAAATTTTAAATTTAATCTAATGATTAAAAATGAAGAGATATCATGAAAATAAATGTTCATATAAAGAATTGCATGCACATCTATAAATAGAAAACATCTGATAACTTAAAAAAAATATAACCTTTTATTTTTTTATTTTTTAGAAAATATATTTGTGCTCTTATTTTCTTTGAAAATTCTTCGTTTTTGTTTAGTGTTAAATTTTATAAGATTTATCATATTTTGAAAGCGATTTGCAGACAATACCCCATAAACAATCTCAAATTAAAAGAGGACAAATAATGCTTTAAAAAAAATGTATTTAGTAAGAGTTTCAACTCTTCATTCAACAACAAGATTTTTTAAACAGTTAAAACTAGTGATGTGTATAAAACCCACCTAGGTTGCCATCCAATGTACGAACACCAGATGATCTACAATATTCATTAATAATTGCCCAACTTTTTAGTAAATTTATGGGTGGAATTAGACCAACCTTTTACAATTTAAACACAAATAAATTTAAGTTTTATGAATCCGTGACGCGTGTCAAATATTCTAAAGTTTTAAAATATAATGTGGGCACTAATTGATTCGACAGATAGAAATATTAAAATAAAAAAATATATAGCTTATTAATTCTAATCATTTGCACAATTTTTTTTAATAATACGTCTTTACCGGGGCAACAGCCACCAATGGCTAACAGTCAATAGCAAACAGTAGAAGGATTGAACGAAAATTTTGATATTACAAACCTGCAAGGACAGTATATAATCCATTATGCTAGTTCACGAATAGCTGAATGTTATTATTCAAAAATACACAAAATACTAGATGAATATGTTGTGTGATTGGATGAAATTCAAGATGGTCAGGAACGAAAATCCAAAGGAGAAGAGGAAGAAGAAGACTCACAGGAAGAAGTGCAGCAGCAGAAGAAAAGAAGGCATGGAGACCCCCTTTTTCTTCGGAGAGTAAGTGTGCTGAGGAAGACAAAAATTGAAAGCTTTAAGGTCATTCAGTTATATTCCGAGAAGCAGAAAAGAGATGAAAGGAACAGAACTGGGCAGCCCCCATTAATGTTCGTTGTCGTTTGTTGACAAATTCGGGCTTGTGGGATAATTTCTTGACGTTGAAGCCATTGGTGTTCTCTAATACCACGCATTATGTATTGCTGTATCAGTCGTGTTATTAAATGTTTAAACAATTCGTTCTCCCCCAACCACCCCGCCCCCCCCCCCCCCCCCGCGGCACCGCCCAGTATTTTACCATGCAGAGAAGGAAGACAGCTTCGTCGTTATTCACACGCAATCTTCTTTACAAACTTTAATCGGGGCTGGTTGATAGCTTTTGGAATACTCGTGTAAAAATATGAATGGTGGCATATTTGAATAATTTTTCAACTTTTACGGAACATATAATTAAAAGTCCCAGTATCATAGTACACGAAAAAGTGATAGGTTTAGATAATTTAAAACAGTAGTCCAGTCATCTGCAAGAAAACTTTATCGATAAGCCGAACAATATGAGACTCATTCTTGAAGAGAAATTCTTTTCCCACCAAATGTCATTCCCTCCGGATATTTTCAATTCCTCTGTTGAAACAAACAAATAATAGCAATGATCTCATCTGCAATTAGCCCCATGATATAAATCCTACAAGTAAAATTGTAACAACTGCTGCTTTTACAAAATTGAATCTGGGGATTTGTATTTCTTCTTCAAGAAGATTCTGCTTCAACTTCTGCCATGTTGCTCGCAGCTGTTTTGGCTGCGCCTGCCTCTCCTTCTGATGGTTCAACTTCTTTTGGCTTTGCAGGCCCTGGACCAGCCGATACTTTAACCATTGATGGACGCAGAAGCCTGTCCCCAAGTTTGAACCCCTTGCGGAACTCTTCAATAATCACACTTTCTTCAAATTCAGTGGATTCCTCTCGCATAATTGCTTCGTGCAGCTGTTACATGGAGTTTTGTAAGAAAATAGTCTGAATCTTTTCATCATCAAAGATCTCAACTTAGTTCGGGCCTTCAGCACCTAATTTTTAGAATCCCAATTTGTGACATGCATCTCAAGGCAATAAGCAAATAAAATGAAGCTATCAATGGGTTTACTGATGTTCTAATTCGGGTATTTTCATGCCACAAGAAAAGACCAAAGTTTAGTCAATCTACATTGTTACTTGATAAAACTCACCGAGTTGGCTCGAATCAATCAAGACTTGGTCTGACTTAAAAGCTTATCCAGGTCTTCACAAAACCTGAACATACTCGATTAAGTTTTTGATAAAATTCATCAAGTACTCGACTGAATTTCAAGCCAACTCGGGGCTTCACCTGCATTAAGCCAGTGATGAAATATTATAGCAATTGGCTAAAAAGATAAAGCTACAAATTTCACAGTAGTCTGATTGATCAACAGGACATGTTATGTTTATTAGGACAAAGCATATGATCCCTGGAATATTTAAAAAGTATCAGCAGTTCCTCTCCATTGACTTGTTTATCTTACGGGGATTTGGCACTACTATGTACTAGGCTACATCAATCTCATTGTGTTCTCTGCTTATTGCAACTACTACAATTGAATAAGAAGAGGGAAGAGACACGTTCTGCTTTGATAATGATAACATGTTTATTTCTGCTTTAAGGTGATAATTAGAAGTTTGATATCAGATAATGTTCAGCGCTTTTTTTTGGGTGTGTTGAGAGGGGGGCGGTGCAAGAATACCATGCCTACTTAATATCAACAAAGCAAGATAACTCACCAATGGATCAAAAGGATTCCCAACTGTCTCCACAGGGACAACACCAAGTGAGCCTAGAATTTCTAATAACTGCTTATATATGCTCTGATAGCTGTTGTTTATCTTCTCCTCTCCCTCTGTCTGCACCTTAATTTGAGTTTTAGCTCTCTCAAAATTATCCAAAACTTGCAACAATCTCTCCACAACTTCTCCTTGAGCATTTGTCATTAGTGAAAGGCGTTCTCTCTCTGTCCTCTTTCGAAAATTGTCGAAGTCTGCACCAATCCTAAGAACACGATCCCTCTCTACAGTCAATTCATCAGAGAACTTAGCCACTTTACCCTCAAGATCAATTTTTTCATCTTCAATGGATTTAAGGAAAGCCTCTATCTCAGCTACTTTGGTATCATCATTACTAGCCAACGCTTCTTTGTAAAATTGAAGTGTTTCCAATATGACATAAGCATGTGTTGCCTCAGAATCAGAGCTGTCATCATCACTAGCATCTTCAGAAGTGACAGCACTGTCTGAAGGATCCTGTCACACAAAATTATAGCAGCATGATGCTCAAAATTAATACAATTTTAAATATGATCTCTACAATTTGTTGTCTTAAAATAAATTAAAAAAGAGCCACAAGAAAACCAGAAATTTGGATCATGGTATTAATAAAAGAAACGGATACAACCTTATCTTATCTGGAGTTGCAGGCCTGTCAATTGTAGTAAAACAATTGGCTGATCTAGGCATTAAAAAACAGAATAATTGATGAGATGTGGTTCAAGGGCATCTACCAATACTTCCAAACAATTATATTTGTGCCTCTTTTTTTGTGATTATGGGTGTCTACCGTCTAGCAGTACCAACAAAAAGCACAATGAATGTTGCCCTCAAATTATCCACGCATTAAAAAAATGCAATCTCTCTTTCTCTCTCTCTCTCTCTGTATGTGTGTGTGTGTATGCATGCATGCGCACGTGTGGATAGGAAACTGTGGCTCTTGCAGAGTGTAATCATTTATCCGATCCATTACAATCATTAACTGCTCTTTCTAGTAAAGAAAATAAGTAGATATAACACATATTATAGACCCTTTT
This sequence comes from Swietenia macrophylla, assembly GCA_032401905.1. Taxonomy (NCBI): domain Eukaryota; kingdom Viridiplantae; phylum Streptophyta; class Magnoliopsida; order Sapindales; family Meliaceae; genus Swietenia; species Swietenia macrophylla. The sequence continues at coordinate 6,290,516 of CP135571.1, forward strand.
TGCACTAAAATCACCTGAGAACTTCATTTTACAGTGACTCAAAATATATATATATATATATATATATATATATATATAACAAACTGTTAGCATGACTTCAAATTACTTCAACTCCTTTTTTCCTGAGTGGCTCAATTTACTACACCACAAATGTTCTAAAATTTATACTGGAGGCAGAACAGATTGGTCAAGGTTTATGATATTTTTCCACTATGTAGATTAAAGATCCATTCAGCATATCAATCCCCTGTAATCCATCCAAATGTAGGATGATTCAAACCAACTCCCTTCTTCCAATTAAGGGTCTGCTTGAAATTTTTGCGCTTCTTCTTAACACTTTATAAGCAAAAAAACTACAGTGTTGGAAACTAATCTTTACCACTCACTCTCCTACTTATACATGACGTCTAATGATTTCGGATGTGGCTTCAAAATTATAACACCTCAATCCCAAAACCTACCCTAAATCAAGCTTCCGTAGGGTCACAAATCTCCTACTACACAACTGACATTGCTGGTAAACTCGCCGTGGACTATTAAAATCTTTCAACTGCCCCAAATCATGGTCTAAGATTAGTGGGTTATCTTACATAGAAACCAACAAATATTCCAATAATAACAACAGGAACTTCCATTCCCGAAGCGTAAAAATTAACAGTTCAAAGCAACTATTTTCAATGCTCGAAGGCAGGAAAAAGACAGAAATTTAGCCAAAAAAAAAAAAAAATCGTCTTCAGTAGATAATTAATAAAATACCTCAACTTTGGGTTCTTGAATCTCCTCTTCGGTTTCAGTAGTTTCGGTTTCTCCAGTTGAAGCTAAAGGTACGAACTTCACGAACCGGAGAGAATTTGTGCGAAAATGAAGTCTGCTGTTACTTATATTACGTTGTCCGAAAAAAAGACAAAATGGTTTCGCAGCTTTTAAGGGAATGGGGGCT